>JAWQFJ010034017.1:37500-80491 GCA_034096865.1 Theodoxus fluviatilis
GTGTGCTGCTTTGGGCTTGGCCTGCTTGTGTGCTTATGCATTATATGTGTACTGTGCCTGATTTTGCTTTACTTGTGTCTGGCATTATTTATGTTTCATGTCTTTCATGCATGTAAAACGCTTTGAGCATGTAAATGAAAATGCGCTGTATAAATAAACTTTATTATTATGGTTATCATTATTATTATTATTATTATTATTATTATTATTATTATTATTATTATTATTATTATTATTATTATTATTATTATTATTATTATTGTCATTATTACATCCTTCCTCACTCTCCAGCTGCCCAGAGCCAACTCTCCAAACTCCCTAAGAGTCCGGCAGTTATTATGTTTCCGCCTTCCTCTGCGTCAGTCTCAAGTTACCGACTGGACCCCGTGGTGGTACCCAGGGTCTTGTCCGAGAGAGGGACTTCAGCCTGCTATGTCCGAGTGGAAACATTAGGCCTAAGTGACAAACTACACATGCCACATGCTTCCTAGTTTAAATTATAGCTAATGAATTCTAAACATTACTCCTGATGTCATGGGATGACAAGGAGGACAGCCACAACACCCCCCCCCCCACCACCACCACCACCACCACAGTACCATCATGTTTCTTTTTATTATAACCCAAAAAAATGCAGTTGTAACATTTGGGAAACGTCGCATAACCTATACAAATCCTACCGGAAAAGAGTTATAATTCAAAGACGTGTCTCTGACTTTGACTTTTTATTGTAAATAAGCAACCGCTCTTTACAATAAGACACGAGAAATCACATAAGGAGGAGTGGTATGATGTATAATCAACTGCAATTTTCCTCTCGGCGCTTCATAAGCATAGTGGATGTACATAGATACGTGTCTTCATATTTTGTCATCTACGTAGTGTACCTCAATTGAATAAAGATTCATTTCCGCATCTCTGTGTTGTCCGAGGTATTATTTTTCGGTAAGTCATCATCGAATGTGCCATATTTCGTCTTATTTTCTCGACAAAATGGCACACAAATTGGTTAATGGAGTAAAACGGTGCCTATTTTTCTGTGGGTTGTAAACATCAAACCTAAATCTAGTGTTGGCATCATGATTTGTTGTTTTTGTTGTTGTTATTGTTACTTTTAGATACTCTTCTTCTCCGAGGAAATTTTTTAATGAAGCGTACCAGCTATATATTTCACTTGGTCAATGTTATTTATTTCGTTGGGTAAACTCGCAAGTCGTGTCCTACAGGAGAGCAACGTTATCGGCGACCAACAAGGCGAAAATCTCGGGAGTACGGGGTTGTGTTATAATTCAGTGAGAAACAACCACAAGATGCAAGAACAGCAACCGGCTTCAGGTTCTGAATTAATCAGCAGCACCCTACAGAAGCGCCGTGAAAATCTATCTACCTGTGGCAAAAACCTGACACGCCTTTATGAGCGTTTCGCATGGAGAGGAAGAGGCGGGGAGGGACCATCAACGCTCTGATGACCCTTCTGTGAGGAATCTCCTGTTTCCCCTCACCCCTCCCTGCCTGGCTGCTGGAGGCAGTCTGGCAGTAATTCAGCATCCTGGTAATTGGCACCGACGCGAGAGCGCTTGGGGGACTCAAGGGCTGGATGCGGGTAAGGAGGAGCCGGAGATGAAAGATGCCAAGATGCGAACGTTAGTGCCAGGGTCTAGACGCCGTCTCAGATAGCTGTTGGCTTGGGCACTGAGATGGGCGATAACCACTCCTGCCCATAACGACCCGATGGAAGTGCAGCCAAGCAGACAATTGGACGAGCTTAAACCTCCCTATTTCCAAAGCCCCACCTTTTTTGGCAAGCGTAAATTTAAGGCTGGATGCGCGCAGTCTTAGCGTTCGATGACAATGGCGTGTCTGGAAGAAGCAACAAAAGTGGAAATGGTGGAAAATCAAAATGTGATATTGGCCAGCTCTGGGTGCGTGCGTCTCAATGAGAACCCAGGGCCGTGGACCGTTGGTGGCCTTCTTCAAACACTTGATCGATGGAAGGAGAGCTCAGCCACGCTACCCTGTCAGAAGTCAGTCTTGCCCCGAGGTGAAAAAAAGGAGATGCTTTCAGGTAAAATGCTGAGCAACAAGACTGTGTCTTTAGCATAACCTGTCAAAGAGGATTGGATAACCATGGTTTATAAACAAAAGGCAATATCGACACGGGAAAGACACCAGTGCCCAAATCTCTAGACAGTCATAACAGGTGTTTCAGCTTTGGCACCATTTAGATTCTGAAAGTTAATCTTGAGAAAACATCATAACACAAATTTCGTAGTAAGGAAACTGTCTAATCCTCACAAAGACATTAATGGAACCATGCTTTCAAAACATGTTTGTGGCTTATTTCTAAACATATCTAAATATCTACACGTGAAATGGCTTTATGTATCACAAAAGAATAACAAACACCCCGAAAAGCGGCTCTCCGCTTTCCAGATGGCTCCAGGTTCCAGCAGTAGAGCAGATGGACGTCATGGAAATACTGCCATGCCGCTTCACAGTCTGCTCCAGTGAGGGATTTGTCTTGCCACTGTTGTTGCTTCAAGGACGGAGTCCAACTTCCCCGTGGTAATCCTTCTCGCCTCCTGCTCCTTGGCCAGGGCCGGCAGACCTAGAAGCTCGCCCTGGAAGCCACGCTCTTCTTGCCCGTCCTGCAGGCACAATGCTTATTTCCTCCCTGGCCGCAATCTGAGCCCACGCTGGAGGAGGAAGAGGTTTTTTTCCCTGGCTGAGCGTTCAGGGGGCGCGAGGCAGTTATCTCCACCAGGAATCTCCATCGATTTTCAGCCTTGGCCTGACGGCTTCCCTCTCAGTTTTTACGGGCTGACGGCAAGCCACAAGCCGTCTACTCCTCTCATCCTCCCAACACCTCGTCGTACCGAGGCCCCTATTGATCTAGACCGGGGGGAAGCTGAAAACCTGCTCCACCCCCTCAATCTGATTGCTCTCACATCCCCCCCAACCCACCCAATCCCTACCCCAACCCTACCTGTGTCCCCACCTTGCTGCCATCAGCGCTGGTCTTACAAGCCCCCACTTATAAGGTATTGATCACAACAACCGCGGGGCTATTAAGGCGACGTATGGCAAAGAACCTTAAACGTGGAAGGTCATGGAAGAGACCTAAAGACCTCGGCTGCACCCAGAGGACATGCGGATGTGCACAAATCGCTCTGGTGCGGGAAATTGTTCTCCACGCTGGCGAGTCTCTTTGATGTGGACTCCCCTTGTTCCCGTTCATAATTCCCCTGAGATGTTGAAGATCTACGTCTTATCTCCGCTGTCTCTTTTGTTGGGGAAAATTGCAAAGCTCCAGCTAGACGTCAGAGCAGATAAGAAGAGCACTGATAGTTACGGATGTGTGGGGATACAAAGGAAAGTAGCTTCGGGAGGAACTGAATTCAGGCAATCACGATCACATCAATAATAAAAAGGACAGTTCATCTACCATGGCTGACGCAGAGCAGTTAGCGAGATTCCGAGCAAGGGGCAGGTTTTGCTGAGAAATGGCGGCAGAATCCATTCGGTTGGAGTGATGAGAGCAAGAAGCGGAAAGCAATTTCTACAGTGACACACACGATTTTCCGGGAGACGGGATCCAAAGAGGATCAATGTCAACTCATTGTGGCTGAATCTTTCAGACTGCCACAGGAAGTTCAGTCATCCTGCTTACAGACGCTGTTCAGATTTTTGCATACTCTCGGTGGGTTTTTTTGTGGCCCACCCCCCCTCCCCATCCCCTCCCCCCTCGTGGGTTGGGGGTAGGAACAGACCAAGCGCGCGTTCTTACTCGAGATTGAAGAGGCGACTACATAGGGAAATTCATTCTGAACACAGAGATATAGTATAGATCTCTGACACAGGTTGGTCACGTGACTTCGGCTCCACATTCCAATGATTTTACCAATCAAAATTCAACATGATCAGAAGACCATTGAGAGTAAAAAGAGGCGATTCTATTTCATTCCAATTATTTATGCCGATAGATAAACACAAATTTGGTGTTCTAATAAAACTAATCTATGAGATTTTCAGGAAATCATTTGAGAACTACTTTTAGCGCGAACGTCGTCTAAAAGGTTGCAAACTGCCTTGAGCACGTGCGATTGTGTATATAGTAATACACGCAATCTTTGGACCTACTATAAACGCAGCGAAAAGGATTCCTAAGGCTCCGGGCTGGTTTCGTGAATCTATGGTTATACTCTTGCAAGTAATTGCTTTCTGGCCGGAACCTGTGGTCTAACTGCCTTCACACTGTTTGACGAGCTCCACACTTCGATCATTCGTGTATCAACTGATGGAGTCAGTAAGTGATTTAACCTACATTCCGTCTGTGTTGAACGTTAATCGAATGGAAGTTTCTTCTGTAGGAATCCGTCCGATTCCGAAGTTCGATATTATCGGATAGCTCAGAAGCAGTTTTTCTAAGTTTAATCCTTCTAAGCATACATTAAATTAATGATTCCTCATCAGCAAAAGCACTCAGAGGGTTTCTGTGTGTATCGGTCCAAATGATTATGCAGACGGGATTGGTTGCATTGCTCGCTCAATGAAGTATAAATATTGCTGTTGTATTCAAAGTCCTTATAATTAGTAGAGTTCACAATATTACACTCTTGTGATTCGAATTTTACCGCATACAAGTTTTACATTCATGGGAAATCGATGTTTAGAAAATGAACTGACGGAAAAATGGCTGCCAGTATCGAGTGTATCACAACAAGCGGAGGAATACACTCACGATGTGATATGGCATTCAGCGTGGCTGAGACTCTGTGTTCAGAACGGTGGTATGCATGTTATGGAAGAATTAAGGCTATCACGTGACCAACCTGTTGCTGAGACTATATCCACTAGTCTCAGCCACGCTGAATGAGGGAAATTCAGACTTGATTTGTTGTGTAATCTGCTCTGGTGATTTTCGTGTCCACTGGCCTTACAAGGCGTACAAAGCCTCAGGGGACGTAAAAGTCCATGTGTCTTCATTCATCTTCTCGTTTCTTAATTACTGCTTTCCTTTGAAAACAAACCTCAGTTTGTCATAGTTGTGGAGGTTGTTATTGATAAATCACCCTTTGATAAATCAAAACCCTGAGCATTACCAATGCAATCTGGAGATGTGTTTTTCTCCCTTATTTGTATCCTTTACAAAGGAATATTCCGACTTAAAACCTAAAAGTCCACAATTGTATGGGGTCTTCTTTCTTGGTTCAGAACAGACAGACAACTTGAGACGCTCCATAACACGCAAGGAAGTGCTTTTTTCTGTAGCTTGGATTCTGATAAGTTTCAAGCTGTGATGGCACTACTGTCTTTTTTCCTCTTCGTTTAAAAATTTCTCAGTTCAGCAGCAGTTATCGTGGTTCCCAACGGTTATGGAGCCAGCTGGTCGCTCGACATTTGTCTTTCATAGTTATTCTCTCGACCTTTCCTCGTTCTTGGCAGTTTGACATTCTGGCTTTGTGTGTTTTTTGGTCGTGCCTTAACAAGCCTGGCTCCTGTATGGGGGAGAAATCACAGTCTTGTTGGTTCACCGGCGTCTTCAACCATGACAGCTGTTTTAACAGACTGTGGACAGAAAGATAATATGGCTCCATAGTATATGAAAATGGACGAACTGTTGTTCTCCCTTAGCAATGCACGAGGATTTCATCTGTCATGTCTCATATCTATGTAACTCTAAATGTCGTCGTGCTGCAGGCAACACCGGTGAAAATGCTGTTTCTGACATAAACGTGATGTAGAGTGTCACACATTTGATTTCTTTGTAGCTTGATTTTAATGTCATTTCTCATAATTACTCTTCTTTTGGGCCACGGGGAACGTTATTTGTAGCTTGAGGTGGCAGTCGCGTTGAGGAAGCCGTCCAGGTTAACAGCCTCTGTGATGTTTCTCAGCCAATCATAAAATTATGGAACACCGTGCATGCTTGGTGCTTGTCTGTGGAGTGGTGCCAATGAACAATTCAGTGCAGTCAGTAGCGGCGTGCGAATGGTATTTGCATTGATTTGACACCCTGCAGAGGCTTTTGTTCTCTGTGGCTTTGGTGTGTGAGAGGCGCATGCACACACATACACACACATTTTTTACTTCTCCCCACCCAGGAGTAAAATGGGTACCTGTGAGGGCTGAGCTGGATGGTCATTAAAGCTAACTTTGGCGTGTTTATTCGTGGTCTGATTGCATGCTCCCCAGGGAGTTAAGATCGTGCTCGAGTGACACAAAGATAGTCCGATGACCAGGTGCTACATGTGTGTGGTTAGAGCACCCATCAACTGAAGGAAAGTCGCAATGTAAAATTTGCACCTTTTTACCTTTCCAACTATTTCAGCAACAAAGGGAGTTTTAATGGACAAATCCTTTTCCTCCCCACTCTGACCTGATGAAGGAAAGACGGAAGAAAGGAGTGATATGACCAGCAACCTTTGTAGGCTATGTAAGGTTATTAATCACAAAAATCATAAGAGCATGTTAGAACAGTAATTCAAGTCGCTATTTTCCTATTCATTCGCCTCTTACAAATGGCGTAGGGAGACGCGGTGAGTTTATTCTGACCCCCGACACACAGGGGAAAATACGGGTAGAAGGAGTGATACTCCAAAGGCTTACGGTGAACGAATAAACCCGTTTGACACAGCTTCCCCGTCGACTTTGAAACACACACATACACGCACATACACATACACACACACACACACACACACACAGCGAGCGAGCGAGCAAACGAGCGAGCGAGAGAGAGAGAGAGAGAGAGAGAGAGAGAGAGAGAGAGAGAGAGAGAGAGAGAGAGAGACAGACAGACAGACAGACAGACAGACAGACAGACAGACAGACAGACAAAGAGAGACAGGCAGGCAGGCAGGCAGAGAGAGAGAGAGAGAGAGAGAGAGAGAGAGAGAGGGAGGGAGGAGGGTGATGGTGTTGAATTGGCCTCTAGCCAGACGGAATACTGACATTCATTGGGAATGAAGGGTAGAGAGGGTGGGATGGTGGGGGGGGGGGGGGGGTGATAGTGAGGAGGAATAGGAGTATATCTCTGCGGGAATGGTGAGAGGGAGAGGGGGAGAGGGTAGTGCCGAGAGGAGGGGGGAGTGCTTTGCTGGCCTGTGCACCATGACTACAGTTTGCACATGCTGTGCAAATCTACAGGACGCCATAAAGAACACCTCTTGAATGCCATACGCTATCCAGGCCCTTCTCTTCCTCTCCTCAGCTATCTCATGGCACCACACCTTTCCCTTCCCTTCCAGACTCCTTCAATTCCAAACCTCATGAACCCCTCCCCTCTCCCTCCTACCCTCCCCCTTTCTCTGAACCCCCCTATCTATGCTGTTCTCCCTGGAGGGTCCCTGATTGTCATATGTGGTAGAGTACTCGCTTCAACCCTGCTCTGCAGCGCCAAATCTGGTGGTCGGTGGTACGATTGACTTTTACGCTCCTTGAAGCAGCGTCAGATGGACGAGAGAATGTCTTAGTTATGACCGACGTCTTCTCCAAATTCACCCAAGCTGTCACCACCAGAGATCAGAAAGCTGAGACAGTCGCACGTGTTCTGCAGAAAGAATGGTTTGCGCGATTCGGTGTACCACAGCGCATCCACTCCGACCAAGGACGCAACTTCGAGTCACATCTGATCAAGGAACTCTGCGAGATCTACGGAGTGGAAAAGTCTCGTACCACACCTTACCATCCTCAAGGTAATGGGCAGTGCGAGAGATTCAATCGCACCATGCACGATCTCATTCGCAGTCTGCACCCAGAGCAGAAACGCAGATGGCCCGAACACCTGCCCATACTAGTGTACGCATACAACTGTACTCCTCACGCCACCACAGGTTTCGCCCCCTTCTACCTCCTCTTCGGTCAGAACCCCCGCCTTCCAGTTGACGCTCTCCTCGCCACCCCTGCAACTACCGTCAACGAGCCCACAGAGTGGATCCGTCAACACCGGGTACGCTTGCAGCATGCTTATCGCTGCACTCGAGCACTCCAACGCCAGGCAGCTGAAGCCCGAGACCGCAGGGACGGACAGTCGCCAACTCTTCCTGACCTCCATCCCGGAGACTTTGTGTACGTTCGATCCCGACCCTCAGGAGTACGTGACAAGTGCGGGGACGTGTGGAACCCCATCCTCTACATGATCACAAGGCAGCCACACCCTCCTTCCCCCGTCTACGAGGTGCAACCAGCCTCAGGTGGCAATACGAAGTGTATACATAGAGTGGACTTAAAAGAGGCAGTTTCAGACGTGCCACAGCCAGATCACCCTGCTCGCAGCGCCAAATGTGGTGGTCGGTGGTAAGGTTGGAGTCAAGTACGACGCAAGGGCGAAGTCGAGTTACTTTCCCATCACTTTATTGGCCGTTGGTACAAGCTCTTAGTAAGACGAACCTCTTGACCGGGTGGTGAATTGGTCTCTCTCTGACCCAGATGGAATGGGGTCTCCCGCTCTCTGACCCAGATGGAATGGGGTCTCTCTGGCTGTGTGCCGTCTCCCCATTATCAAGCGAATGCACGGACCTCACAGGAGCCAGGGGATGGATTGTTCCACAGATCCTAACCCATGGCTCCCAAGTTGTGCTTGTATTTGGAAGGAAACAGGAATTACTTCATTGAACTCGCTTTGAAATTACTTCTTACAAATGTTGCCTCATTCAGCATAACACCGTCTATTGAATGAATCATATGCCGTTGCAAGTGGTTGTCTTACTTGAGAGGAAACATTAGATTTATACTCGAAATGTTACAATTCAGATGCCAGAGTGGGAGGACGGCGCACTAGCCAGGGGTCACGCTAATGCAAGGAGTGATTGACAGGGCAGCTGCACTAACAATCAGACCTCAGCAGAGAAGGGGTCACAGAGCGGTCAGCTGGTCAGCTTGCCTTACAGAAAGGATGGGGGAGGGGGGTTGGAGAGAGGTCTGACACACAGGATTGGGGGTGGGAAGAGACAGAAGCAGGGATATTTCAATAGAGGATGAACACAGCAGATGTACAATACACTTTGTGATAGGTGCACCTTATGACATGGACACAGTAGATGTACGATGCACTCGGTGATAGGTGCACCTCATCACATGCCCCCCGGTGAAATTGAATCAGTGTCCGCACTGATTGAAACAACAAAATACACAGTTCATGGCGTGACCTTTCACTAGAATGAATCCGAGGCAGGTATTTGACCAAAATCCAAGGTACATTCAACCATGACGTTAAAAAAAAAAACACTCGCTCGTTCAAAGACTGGTATTTGACCAACAAATGTGACTAAGGCTGACGATTATCAGGGCCCAAAGTACATTTGAAATCTATGAATAGAGCAGAATAAAAATAAACACTGACAACGTTGTCTGACATGAGATCACACGTTCAGAAGCATAGGCTGTATTTGACAGGCACTCATGATCTGACGGTCTCATTCAGTTCTCTTCTCGACTTAACTCTGGGGCGGGTGGACACTTCAAGTGTTAAGCACAACTTCAATGTGAATTTACTATTCGTGGCTCGAAAATGGATAGGCAGCAAGGTGGCATGACATAATGAACAAACGAATTACTTACAGTAAGAGTCTCCATTCCAATGAAGGGAATCGCAACCATGTGTCTCACAAAACTGTTCATGTTCTCTCAGCACGAAAATGAAAACGGCAGTCACAAAATACCGAAATGTTCATGAGGGGAATGAGTCCTAGAGGCGGGCGTGTGGAATGCCAGCCGTTGTTTCAGCATTCCAGGGAAGGCGTCTGCTATCTTCGGGTGATGAGGGGCTTGGCTGGTGGTTCCAGTCTCATCAAAGGCAGGTTGGACGGGTGCCCCTGGAGAGACAGCTTCATGTTGTGGCTCCACGTCTGGACGATGTTGTGACAGGGATTCTCCAGTGGTGACGAGGAATCGAAGGGCGGGCGACGGGCTGCGACGGATGTCGTGCACTGCAGCGTGGCACTGACCATTTTCCTAGTGGTGAAGCGGAAGTTGAGGCCAAATCTGGAGAGTGGCAGAGACGGTATATCCTTCATGCTGGAGGCGTCCGATGGCGAAATGGAGGCAGTAGATTTTAACCTCTGTGGAAAGCGTCAGGCTCCGATGGTAGTTGTAGTAACAGCACGAGGTCTCATCCTGCCGACAACGCCAAATGTGGTGGTAGAGCAAACTCGCTTCAACCCTGCTCTGCAGCGCCAAATGTGGTGGTCGGTGGTAAGGTTGGAGTCAAGTACGACGCAGGGGCGAAGTCGAGTTACTTTCCCACACTTTATTGGCCGTTGGTACAAGCTCTTAGTAAGATGAACCTCTTGACCGGGTGGTGAATTGGTCTCTCTCTGACCCAGATGGAATGGGGTCTCCCGCTCTCTGACCCAGATGGAATGGGGTCTCTCTGGCTGTGTGCCGTCTCCCCATTATCAAGCGAATGCACGGACTCACAGGGCCAGGGGATGGATTGTTCCTCGCACCTTACCACCGACCACCACATTTGGCGCTGCAGAGCAGGGTTGAAGCGAGTTTGCTCTACCACCACATATGGCGTTGTCTGCAGGATGAGACCTCGTGCTGTTACTACAACTACCATCGGAGCCTGACGCTTTCCACAGAGGTTAAAATCTACTGCCTCCATTTCGCCATCGGACGCCTCCAGCATGAAGGATATACCGTCTCTGCCACTCTCCAGATTTGGCCTCAACTTCCGCTTCACCACTAGGAAAATGGTCAGTGCCACGCTGCAGTGCACGACATCCGTCGCAGCCCGTCGCCCGCCCTTCGATTCCTCGTCACCACTGGAGAATCCCTGTCACAACATCGTCCAGACGTGGAGCCACAACATGAAGCTGTCTCTCCAGGGGCACCCGTCCAACCTGCCTTTGATGAGACTGGAACCACCAGCCAAGCCCCTCATCACCCGAAGATAGCAGACGCCTTCCCTGGAATGCTGAAACAACGGCTGGCATTCCACACGCCCGCCTCTAGGACTCATTCCCCTCATGAACATTTCGGTATTTTGTGACTGCCGTTTTCATTTTCGTGCTGAGAGAACATGACCAGTTTTTTTGAGACACATGGTTGCGATTCCCTTCATTGGAATGGAGACTTACTGTAAGTAATTCGTTGTTCATTATGTCATGCCACGGTGCTGCCGAGCCATTTTCGGGCCGCGAAGAGTAAATTCACATGGGGTCTCTCTGGCTGTGTGCCGTCTCCCCATTATCAAGCGAATGCACGGACCTCACAGGAAGCCAGGGGATGGCTCGCCGACGGCAAGGATATCGAGTCGGCTACCGGCGTTCAACAGGGAGACCCCTTGGGACCTATGCTGTTTGCCGCCACAGTCGACGAAGTCGCCCGTGGTCTCACGTCCGACCTGAACGTGTGGTACCTGGACGACGCCACGATTGGTGGAAACCCTGCCTCCGTTCTGCACGATGTCGAAACTGCCGTTCGCAGGCTGAGTTCCCTCGGCTTGGAGGTCAACCCGGCTAAGTCGGAAATCGTCAATGTTGGTTTCCCCGCGGAGCAATTCACCGCCCACTTGGCCAATTTTAGACCTGTCCTGCCTGGTGTCCGAGTGACCGAGCTGGACCATCTGGAACTGCTGGGCTCACCAATCAGTGCGATCGCGACGTCGGCTACAATAGCAAAAAAGACAGATGATCTGCGCTCCATGACGACCCGTCTCGAATACCTCGATTCGCATCCTGCCCTGTTCCTTCTCAGGAATTGCTTCGCGGCGCCGAAGCTCCTTTACACACTCCGAAGCTGCCGAGCATACACCGCCGAGGCAGAGCTCCTCGAGTTTGACACCGTCCTGAAAGAGGCCGCCGAACGCCTCCTCAACATCGCTTTCGACGACACGGGCTGGCGACAAGCGACGCTACCACTGGCCGAGGGGGGCATAGGCCTTAGGACCGCCAGCGACTTGGCACTCCCTGCTTTCCTGGCCTCTGTCTACTCCAGCAAGCGGCTCGTCAAAGCCATCCTCGGCCGAAACACGGACGACGATTCATCTCCAGTGGACGCAGAGGACGCTCTCGGCCGTTGGAGACAGAAGGGGCTCCCATATGCCGAGATCCCGGAATCCCAGCACAGTTGGGATCGCACTGCCAGTCGAGCTGTCGCGAACGAGCTCAGACCCCGTCTTAACCAGCATCGTTTGGTTTGTCTGGGCTCGGCCGCACAACCCAACAGCGGATGCTGGTTACACGCCATTCCCGCCACATCTCTCGGCACCCTCCTAGACGACGAGACGCTCAGGATTGCTGTCTCTCTCCGCCTCGGCCAGCAGATGTGCCAGAGCCATCCCTGTCGTTGCGGCAAGACAGTCGACACCTACGGCTTGCACCCGCTTTCATGCCGCTACAGTGCCGGGAGATTCCCACGCCACGCCGCTCTCAACGACGTCATCAAACGGTCGCTCGACTCCGCAGGCCTGTATTCCGTTATGGAACCGGTTGGTCTTGACAGAGGAGATGGGCGACGCCCCGACGGCATGACGGTATTCCCATTCAAGAACGGCAAGTCACTTGTTTGGGACGCCACCTGCTCTGATTCTTTTGCGCCGTCTTCAATGACAGACTCTGCCATCGACCCAGGGCACGCCTGCCGGACCGCCGAAGGTTCGAAAAGGAGGAAGTACGCCTCTATCTCGGAACGGTACCACTTCGTCCCGTTCGCTGTTGAAACTACCGGAGTCGTCGGACCGGCAGCAACGGAACTTATCCGAGAGATCGGCCAGCGGATTGCACTGTCGACAGATGACCCGCGCCAGACACAGTTCCTGTTCCAGAGAATCTCGCTGGCAATCACGAGGGGCAACGCGTTCGCGATCATGTCGTCGGCCAAGCGTGAGGCTTCCCGTGACCCAAAGCCGAGATGTTACCGGGGAGCGATCGTGCACAAGTCGTCAGACGCTGGTTTCACCAGCAGCTGAGAATCCATCCGCTCCAGCCCCGTCACAGGTCAACCGTCACCCAGCCGCCGCCAGACACAACAAACCCGGCGACATCTCGGGCCACGCGGGCAGCACGAGGACTCGCAGCAGGTCATCAACAAGGCTGGACCAGCACGAGCAAGCAGCACGGGTGCGAAGAAAGTAACTGTCTGTTCGGTCTCGAGAATAACTCGATCAGCCTCTAAATTCGTGCGCGTTTAAGTCGCAAGACTGGATGTTAGTCTTGATCCTGTTCATGTACATACATTTACGTCCCTGATTGTCTCTCAGCAGACTCTCACGGCGGAATTGAGTTTCCCACGTGCCGGCAGTGACGTATTCTGCGCTAACAGAAAGTGAATTGCATTCTGCTCGTCGGGAATAAAGCAATCCCTTTTATTTTCCACGATTCTTCGGAGGGATTTTCCAAAGATTAGGGCCGCAGCCAATACCTTCCCCGCATCCCCCCCCCCCCCCCCCCCCCCCCCAGCAATCTGAGCGCAGAGTCTCACGCGATGGAAGACTTCTCCAAGAGTTTTTATCACGCCCAGATTCGTTCCACGTCTCCACGCAGCGGTGCTGAGTGACAAATGCATCCCCTTTTGGATTCCATCCACGTTTCAGGGAGATTTCCGGTGAAGGGTCGAAACAGTGTGCATGACAAATCGTCCAGGAAATGTTCTCTGGCATCCCTTTGTGTGTTTCTGACTCACTCTCAGCGCAGACCGCTCACTGAATCTCTGGAGGGAAAAATCATTTATTCGTTTTTCCTCCCTTTTTTCGTTTACCGACTTGCTATGAAGATGAATTGCCCCCCTGTTTATGGTTTAATGTTCTGCAACACCCACGGGAATTTTCCAAAGATTGAGTCACGTGCCTTTAAAAAAAAGACAATGATTGAACAATCTTTCTGTCAGAGCCTTGATATTAAATTGCTCGGCTGTTTGAAAAAGTAAGCAGGACTGACATCTGTTGTATTTGGGGAGTGAAGAGAAGTAAAGAAGTTGGTGGGGAAATTTTCCCAATTTATCGTCTTTTCACACGATTTTCATGTAGCAGGTTGAAACATCAGTCGTCTTCACTTTACAAGCTGGACTTTTTTCGAACGCGTCTGCTTGCAAGGCAATAAACATCTTCCATTCCGGGGTCGTTGTAAAATGGTTCCTTCCTTACTTACCAGCTTGTCATGCATGAACATAAAGTTGGCAACGACGTTCTGAAGCTGGGATACAGAAGAGAGTTGAGAATGCCACGGACACCAAAGCGACGCAAAGCAGGATAGAAAAAAGCTTTCAATTATGGACAGAATCCACCTAATAATCTGAAACCGCACTCGCCTGCTCAACGAGCTGAAAAAAAAGGAGCCAATTTGTTGGCCTCTGTTGCATACTTCGCTGGAGCGCATTGCCACTCCCCCCCCCCCCCCCCCCCCACTAAAAACTACACCCCACACGTAAAAAACCCACCGCCGACCCTATTCTATCCTGCATTACCATCTTTCCTTTTTCGTCTTCCTTTGCGTTTTTCCAGATCAAGACGCTTGGCGAGATCCTGCTTTCCCGCGTCTGCCTGGAGGCATTGAACATCAAGGCAAGCAATCGGCCTCTCCCCATTCCCCAGCAGCCCGCCTCCTAGATTATTCATCCTCCCGCTGATGGGCCGTCTCCAAGTCTGCTTCAGAAATGCGGAATGAAACAAAAAACGCCTGCTGCTGCTGTAATGGCGAAGACCTTGCAGGAAGCGAGGGAACCAGGGAAGCCATCTGAGAGCGCCAGCTTCCGAGGTTTTCCCGCCAAAAAGAGAGCGGGAGTGGAGAATCCCATTTCCCGCGCTTTTCCTGGTTCGGGGAGTTAAGTGCAAAAGGTATGGGGTAGTTAGTTCCGCTGTTGTCTTGGTTGGAAGGGCGAAGGATAGGAAAGGGGAGAAATAGGAAAAGAAGAGTCTACCGTTATCTGGCTTGGTTAAAGAGTAAAATGGAAGGAGGGCATATATCCCCTGCTGTTCATTGAGAGCAACAGATACAGTTGTATCTCATCAAGCAGGTGCAATGACGATGCATGTTTGGACGTGATTGCATTCATGATAGAGTAAGAAAGGAAGAAAAATGCCTGTGCTTTTCCTCAGAAAGCAAGATATATACAAGTAGTTGTATGATACTGAGCAGGTGCAACCGCATTGCGTGTTTGGGCATAACTGCACCCAGGAGCAAAAGGGGGAAACTGCACATTGCCCATGCTTATCTCCGGAAAGCAATTCATTCGAAGGTAAGCGTCAGCCTTCATTGTGTCTCCGTAATTCAAGCAGGAGCAAGAGCGCTGCTGGTTTGGACATGATTGTAGTGGCCGATTCTAGAATAGCAATGTTTACCCCAGCAGTTGAAGATCTGAGGATACATGCAGCTCGTTCCCTAAGCATCCTCTATGTTCACGTCATTCGTGTTCCTCATTATCCTGAGCGTGTTCCTCTTTTCAGGGTTGCATCAGTAAAGGGAAATACACAAACTTCCAGAGGAGTCCTGTTTAGGAGAGCAAAGGGTAGCATGGCTCACTTACCCAGTGTACCTGATAAGAGGGGTGTGGAAGAGGTTGTTGAACCGTTGAGGTGCCCCCTGCCTCTGCCTGGAAGACAGTCTGTAGTGTTAGTTAATGTGCCTTGCTTATTTTCGTTGGGCGTCCCTTCCAGTCCCTGTACAAGACGGTAGAGATAAAAGCTTGCTTTTTATATCGTGAGTGTTCGACCATTGGTGAGTGTTCACATTGCATACTTTTACCCCTTGGTCTTGGTTGGGGCCATTCTAATCTTTATTCCAACACCATCTTCCCTGGGAAGCATGCAGCCAGCTATGGAACTGTCACACTTGTTTTTTCCACACTTATTCAAGCATGCAACTCTGGAAATCCGTGCAGTTTTGACAACCAAGCCACTGTACATTGAGAAAGCAAACCACGAGGCCAGAACCGACCAAGTAATGAGGTGTCAAAGACGGATCTTTTGCCCTTGTGCACAGAGGAAGAGAGAGACAAGAAATATTCATTCTCCAGCACTGCAAGTAATAAAGAAGAGGCAGGATATACTTTCTCTTTTAAAGCTACCTTAAAATAATTACATATTCACACTGCTGACTACTGAAGAGACCCGGATAACTGGAGATGTTAGCCATGTATTCGTATTGTGGCTTTAGATGAAGAAGCATATTTACCGAGGATCATTTGTAGTCTTAATGTGTACCTAATCTTTCAAGCGGTTTGTTTTCGCTTTGCAGTGGGCCGGAGGCCGCACAAATAGGCGCCATTGTTATTGGTGTGGTGGTTATAGTGGTGGTTGAAAACTTGTCTGGGACATTACCTCTATTTTGGGACAGTGTGGATTTCCTCCTGGTATAGTCAGTCTCTGACATTGAATACACTCGGTTTATTATATCGGCTGGTAATCAACGTCACAAATAGTCATTGGTTGATCACCCAGAAAAATGCAACAACTGCAAGCAAAAAATATATTTGAGTTTAGCACTCTTCACACGAATATACACATTCAGTATTTCTTATCTATCAAAGGCAGTTTCTGCACATCAAGGATTGCAGGTGGAGCCAAGAAAGAGAGAAAACATAACTTTAAAAAGGACTTCTACAACCACATGCTCGTTAATTATTTGATCAATGCACCAAGTGAATTCCATAAAACCTACAAACCGTGAATCATCATAGACGTGCGAGCGCACAATCATGCAGTCTGTCCGGCGCTGCTTCCCCCTCAGCTGACAGCACCGCCGGTGCATACCGAGCAGGCCTGCATACCGAGCAGCCCGTTTGGATAAGAACGCATTTGCTTCACCGCGACCGGGAGCTGTTCGGCTAATTAGACCTGAATGGGCGCGCTGCGATTTTTAATAGCCTTTCGCATCAGTTAGTCCACCCGTTCTGCTTCTAACAACAGCGACACAAGAGACACATCATTTTTCACCGAGGCTTCAAACTCGCTCATTCAAGCCACGCTACCACCACAACATCACAAGTTGCTTTGGCAGTGAAGGGGGAAGGTGGAGAAAAAAACTGTACGTTGGGCGCCGTAAATCCTGAAGGGAATTCTCTCACGTCTGCGCTTCCGACACCCCGGCTCGAGAAGCTCGAGACCCCTTGGAAAACAAGCAAGCCGACAGCCAGGCTGGGAAGTCGTCTGCCTTATCGGCGGTGAAAGCTCCTTTCATCAGATCCTCCCCCAAGACCAAGAGGATATGTGTAGAAATGTCTACCATTACCTCCTTCTCCCTTACCTCATCCCACCCTCCTCCTTGTCCTACTCCCCTTCTCCCAAACTTTCGAACCCCCCCTTCCCCCTTTTACCCTTTTCCTACCGAGAGCTTCCCTTCTCTTTCTCTCCCCCCCCCCCCCCCCTCAACCTCCCTCGCTCCTCCTCTTCTTCTACTCCCCTACCTCTCTCGTTTTTACTGCACAGAGGCAGCCTTCATTCTTGCAAGGGTTTTCAAATCCCTTCCACAGTGGCTTGAGTGTTCTGTGCACGTCGTTGGATAGCGACGCTGGCAGTGTTTGTGTTGCGTGGGAAACGCAATGTGGAGAGCACTCCAGCGTGTTGGAGTGATACTCGAATGGAAAGGAATGTTCTTGTACCACATCTACTAGTGTAAACTACGAGTGTGCGAACCAGTACGATAACACAACTTGGACGAGTGGTTGTTACGTAAAATGGATGGAATACATTGGCTTTTTCAGACACAGAGAAGAAGAAGAAGAAGAAGAAGAAGAAGAAGAAGAAGAAGAAGAAGAAGAAGAAGAAGAAGAAGAAGAAGAAGAAGAAGAAGAAGAAGAAAGCAACCGAGGAGGAGGAGGAGGAGGAGGAGGAGGAGGAGGAGGAGGAGGAGGAGGAGGAGGAGGAGGAGGAGGAAACGGAGGAAATGGAAGGGGAGGAGATGGAAGGAGGAGGAAGAGGGGAGGATTGCTAAGATCGTGAGTCTGCTCAGAAGCAGTATGTCATCATCAAAAGGAAAGAGGCAGGGTAAAGGGAGGACAAGGACGAGAGGGAGAAGAGTGAGAGGAAGAGGCAGGAACAGGCGGATAGAGTGGAAAGAAGGAAAACCATAAAGAGAGGAGGGGGAACAGGAGCAATGACAAGTGCAGAAGGCACAGTTGGATAGTCAAGACAAGGAGGGGTAGGATCAGACGCCCACAGGGGAACACCACAGTCAGCACTCCCAGCAGGAGCAGGAACAGTAAATGGGTGGTAGGAATATGTGATTTCATCTGGGGACTTTTCCACACTACAGCATCGAGATAGAGGGTGAGGTTCAGTGCTCTGCTGGAGGTAGTGATCATCTACTCAGAGACACTATAATATAACTATAGTATCTCTGATCTACTCAAGAGCAGGCAAAGGGACCCGCTACTGAAGGACTGCAGGCTACATCCTGCTAAGTGGAGGCTAGGCATAGAACAGATTACCGAGGAAAAGGAAATCGGATTGTCTGGGCTATTGAGAAGCACAGGCCGAGTGGTTGTCTGCATCAGACGTGTACAGCCAATTACTGAGATGATGGGCTGTGGAAAAAGGGGGGAGGTCGGGGGTACTAATAACCCCTCGCTTTCCATTTGCCCGTAATGTTAACCAGGATGAAGCTCCTGCTGCCCTTAGTCACCCAATACAAGGAGGTATAGAGGACGAGGTCAGTCAGCTTCACAGTGCGGGTAGAATCCATTGCAGTTGGCGGTAGAGAGGTTAGAAGCTGCAAGGATTCTAGAGTAGGCAAGGTGCATGACTCGCATTGCCTTCTCTCTGAAGTAAAACGCTGAATGTGTGAGATTAGTGATGGCGCACTCTACGTAGTGTGATTAACCCTTGTGTGCGGCCACAAGCCACAAAAGGGTTGGAATACATCCAGTGAGGGGAGATGGTTCCTTGGTAGCTGACTGTAAGACGTATCTGTCACTGTTGTGACGTTTCTCCTCTCTGGTGTTTATTAAACACCGGCTCGGCGCTATGCGCTTGTGTCTAGGGGATTTACTTGGGGAGGAGGAACGCACAATTTAAAGAAAATAAAAAGGGTGGGTGAGTGTGACGGATCCCTCTTTCCCCCCTTTTATCATTAAAATAATTTCCTTGAATGTTTTAAGACTGAAGCCTTTAACGTTTTCATAGCTGAGAAAAGCTGTCCCCTGCTGGATCTTAGTCTCAGAGAATCCTGGCACAACCTTTCTGCACTGGAGTTGTTTTTCTGGGTCGGATGCCACATGGCTGTTTTTGTATATACCGGACTTCCTGCGAGGTAGGGTGACCGATGTCCTTGAGCTTGTTTTTCAAAGCTTGCCTTGAAGGCGGGTTTTTCTGCCAAGTCAGCTTTCTGTCCAAGAGTCCCGCGCATGCGTAGAAATGCTTGATGTGTTTTAATAAAACCATTTGCTCATTGAGAATTCAGTTAGTTGGCGAAAGGATAGGGTGCTAGAACACCACGCTCCCATCCAAGCTACTCCGTGTGTCTGATCCCCTCCCCAGAGCACGTAAAAAGAAGAGAAGTACTTGTGCCATCCCTGTTTGCCCAAAAGAAAGAGAATTGGGCCGTAATTGATTAATTCCCTTTGGAAGGGGTTGTCACGTATAAGGGAGTAAGTTTTCTCACCCTCCAAACCAAAGCCCCCCCTGCCACCGCCTCCCCGCGCTCCCCAGCCTGCTCGCCTGCCTGGCCCCAGCTGACCAGGGCAAGCCTTCCTGCACGCCTGCTGGTCTGAGATGCCCAGCCGCACAGCCGTCGTCTGCTTGAGATCGTTCCCCTCCTGCCTGGCTCCCTCCCGCCTGCCCAGGCTGGAACAACGCTGACCACTACAGCCGGGGAAATCTCACCCCAGGAGTTTTCATCTGCATTAGCGCTGTGTTGTGGTTGTTTCTGCCCTTTGCCCGAGAGCGCATAGGAGCAGTGATTGATGGCCTTTGTTCTCGGTCGAGAACGTGTGATTAGATTGTGAGTCCTCAAGCTTAGTTATGACCTTCATCGTTGGAATTACTAAGGTACAGTGAATACGTATTCTGAACTGTCTCTGAATCTAAAGAACTGAACTGTTGAACTCTTTTATCCCTAGAAACATTGAACAATCATTAGATGCTTGAAAGCCACAAAGGGGCGACTTCTCAATCATGGGCTTTTCTTGAATATTAAATCATTTTCTTTAATTGGCAATCCTGAGTCCTCCTGTTTATTGCATGGCATGTGCATGACAGAGATTTTGATTTATTTTCTTTAAATTGTGCGTTCCTCCTCCCCAAGTAAATCCCCTAGACACAAGCGCATAGCGCCGAGCCGGTGTTTAATAAACACCAGAGAGGAGAAACGTATCTGTCACTGTGTTTGTGGTAAGATGTCCGTAAAGATTGATGAAGCAGTCCCATGTTGCGTTGGCTCTCCCTACACAAGAGTAAAGGTTGTGAGAGCCAGTAATGGCACACTGTGGGGCCATCAACTCTTGTCTGCGGCCAGGATCTAGCCAGCATCGGCTTGAAAACTCTCCAGGGAGGGGAGATGGTGCCTGAGTGTGTCGTATGTGTCACGGTACGTGTTTGTCATCAGGTGCCAGTAAAGAGTTGATGGAGTAGCCGAATGAGCAGGGGAAAGTGTAAAGCTGCTTGAGCCACACATGTGAGTGATGAGTCGCTGTGTGAAATCAATACCTTTTACCCTTTAGAGGAGATAGTAATCATTGGGCTTTTGGCGATCGAGGTTTAGCAGCTTTGGTTTTCCATTGAAATACTGAATCATTCACTGATGATGCCACTGCTTTAGCTTCCTCTATACATCACGATCTGCTCTGATGGTGATCTGGAGTAAAAATCCCACGGACATTGTATGTATATGTATTGCCTTATCTCAACGTCTTTCGGCTTTTAAAGCAAATGGTTCTTGAGCTCCCTCGTGATTGCGTGCACTGAGCTAACTCAGTTCACCAGTCATTTGTGGAGGAATGTTTTCAGAAACATCTGAAAGCTCCAACCATGCAAGGGAGTTATCAATTTCAGTCGACTGTTTTCGCCCTGGTAATCGGTAATGTAATAGTTCGTGTCAAGGGGACTCAGACAAACATAACTCGTTCGAGAGGGAAAACTAAACAGATTTACTTTAATTTAGTTATTTAACGTCAACGAAAGAACCTTACGGTGTCAAAATAGAAAGATCAAGCCCTGAATATTCGCAAATAATGAATTAGACATCTAAACTGAATCAGCAACCAACAACATAAAACTGTCCCACAACATACTAGTAATTTTTTTTATATTTTTTTTAACACTTTATTTTCAAAAAAAAAGGGTACAAATATCAAGGTTGGATCATAGACACTGTAACAGAAATGTACATGCATTCACAACGGCCCTCATTCCTGTAAAAAAGAATTCCACTTCGACTTAAATTTCTCAAAATTACCTGCCATTCTAGCTGCACACTCTTCTGTATTCAACACATTAAACATAAATTTTTTAAAGTCTTCAAATGAAGGCAATTCATTCATGTATCTTTTGTAATGTATGTGTTTCTTTCCTAGCAGAATGATATGGTTTGTACAAGCATCATAGTCTGGTGAGCCAAACAAAATATTTTGCTTATTCAAATGTAAGGGAATCCTTGTCCTGCTTCGAAGGAAACAAATAGTTTCTTTCCAAAATGTTTCACTAACAATACAGTCAACAAAGAGATGCTCCAAAGTTTCGGGTTCTGTCAAACAAAAAGAGCAGACATTACTCTGAACAATCTTTAGCTTAAACAAATATTCATTAACGGGTAGTATTCTGTGCAGAATTTTATACTGAAAGTTCCTAAGTTTCACTTCTCTTGTTGCTACAAAGGGAATCATATAATACCGCCTCCATGGCAATTCAGATACTCCCAATCTTTTTTCCCAAGATGTTTGCGAAGTAGGTTTTTGGCTATTTTCACTAAGAATTGTATAGTACATTCTCGCAAGTTTTGTTTTATTTTTTAGCAAAAAGGATCGTATCGGTAGATCCCCCTCACAAGCCATACTACTTGCGGTAGCTCTTTCAATACTACTCTTCCAGTGAGCGGGGATTATACTTAATAGTTTTGCATATTCCAAAAAGTTTCCTTGTAGGCTAAAGTGACATTTTAACTCTTCAAACGATTTAAATCCCCTGTTCGGATGAACAATATCTTTCATACTTCTAATTCCTACGTCAAACCATGTTTTTTTAAAGTAAGTTTTATCTTTATATTGCGGATTGTTCCACAATGGCTGATGTAAAAGGTCACAGGTCAAAAAGTGCCGATAGTGCTTGCTTACAAATTCATTCCAGATTTCCAAAACCTGCTTCCAGAAAACGTTCCTCACACTGCTTATTGCAGACTGACTTATACATCCCCCAGTTTCGATTAAAGTGTTAATATCAATTACTTTTCCGAGAGGAATACCCATTTCAGGTGCTTGTGCTAATCGGTTGATCCATGTTAGTTTTAGCGCCCTGTCATATGCATGAAGATCAGTCATCTGCAAACCTCCTTCAGCATATGGTTGGGTAATTACAGTTCGCTTTATCTTATCTATTTTGCCCCCCCATATAAATGCATAAAATTCCTTCTGGAGTTCCTTCATTGTAGAGTCAGGTGGTCTTGGAATGTTCATTAAGAAATATGTCAATTTTGAAACTGCAAGCGACTTCACTAATGTTACTTTCCCTAGCAGCGTTAGGTTCCTCCTTCTCCATATACGAAGCAAAGATTGTATCTTTCTAGTTACATGCTGATAATTCATGTCTACTATTCCATCCAAGTTATCTGTTAGTACTATTCCTAATATTTTGAACGGTTCCGTCGTCCAGTTGAGTCGAACGTCCGTGCACAGGCGCATCGTTGATTTTGCCATGGAACCTATCCATACAGCCTTAGTTTTCCTAGTGTTCATTTTTTGTCCAGATATTTTTCTGAATGTGTCTAACGTTCGAAGAGTGGCTCGTAGAGACTGCTCAGAACCATCAAGTAGAAATTCCGTGTCATCAGCATATTGACAAACTAGGTATTCTTTGCCATTTATTTGGATGCCTTTAATATCTTTATTCCGTTTGATTAAAATGTTCAGCACCTCCGCACACATGAGGTAAATGTAGCACGACAGGGGATCCCCCTGTCTTGTGCCGCGCATTACCGGGAAAAATTGAGACTTGTGACCATTTTGAACTACACAAGCATTTGCTCCATTGTTTAGTGTTTTCACCCATGTTATGAGGGATTTTCCAAAACCAAAATATGAAAGGCATTTTTCTATAAATTTGGGGGATATGGAGTCAAAAGCTTTTTCGAAATCCACAATTAACAAAAGCCCTTTCTTCTTCTGCTCCATGGTGTAGTTAATCACATCATATATAAGTCTCACATTTCCCCCTATGTACCTCCCTTTAAGGAAACCGCGCTGTTCTTTTCCAATCAATGTTGAAATATATCTTTTAATTCTGTTAGCTATGCATCCAGAAGCCATTTTATATATCACATTCAATAATGTTATAGGTCGCCAGTTCTTAAGCAGTGTTCGATCACAATCCTCCTTCGGTATACACGTTATGATACCCTGCTTTTGCGTCACCGACAATTCTCCGCTTTCGTGAGCCTCGTTCAAACTCTTGCAAATCATTTTCCCCAGGTCTGACCAAAAGAACTTGAAAAACTCTACAGTAAAACCGTCAGTCCCTGGCGATTTGTTATTGGACATGGCTTTCAAAGATACAGAAAGCTCTTCATAGGTTAGAGGACCCTCCAGTTCTAGCATCTGTTCACCAATTATTCAAAAAAATGTGCTAAAGAAAGACGAAAAGCAGAAAAAGAATTGGAAGAAACTATCAGTAACCTAGAGATTGAAGTGGAGAGGGAAAACGGAGCCAATGAATTACAACTAAAGCTGCTGAAAGAAAACAAAAAGGAGTTGGAAACGATGAGAGAGGAAAGGATTAAAGGAGTAATGATTAGATCAAAAGCTAGATGGTATGAGGAGGGAGAAAAGAACAGTGCCTATTTTTTAAGTCTTGAGAAAAGACACTACAAAGAAAAAATAATCCATAGACTTTCGCTGCCTGATGGATCGGAATTGAAAGGCTGGCATAATATCCTTGCAGAACAGGCGAGATTTTACGAGAATCTGTATAAAAATAGAGATTATGAGGTTCAGGACATTTGGCCGGATACTCTGAAAGAAGAAACACGACAGTTATCTGGTGAACATACTAGTAATTACTGAGCACAGCTACCATTCATGCTGGTACAAGTCTAAGGGCAATGCCTTTCAGAACTGCGTCAGGGTAATGGAGACGAACTATCACTGAACAGGCTCTGGGGTGGAGACCACGCAAGACAAGCACCACCACCAAGACGCAAGAATATCCCATGGGAATAGCTCGACTTGCAAGCTTGCAGTCTTCTTGCTTTCTGAAAGTTGATCTGACTCTTCAAGGTCGATAAACAACGCGGATGGACCAAATCAAGGTGGCACCCTGTCATTCAGTGTCCCATTCTTTGTCATAGAGACTACCAGTCTGTGAAACAGAATGGGAGCGTCCTTCACACCCCACCTTCTGGGCGAACGGGACACACCTGTCTCTTTGTGATGCACTCTTGCTTCACTGCTACCAACCCGGCTATCTCTTCTTTCACGTCACCCCTCCTTCCTTCCCCTCTCCCTACTTAGTTTACATCCATTCAGTAAGCCATCCCACTCTACTCCAACCCTAGCTCTCTCTCCCTTTACACACATACTATGTGTGTGTGCGTGCGTGCGTGCACGTGTGTGTGTGTGTGTGTGTGTGTGTGTGTGTGCGTGCGTGCGTGTGAGAGAGAGCGACCGAGAGCGAGAGCGAGAGAGAGACAGAGACAGAGACAGAGACAGACAGACAGACAGACAGACAGACAGACAGAGAGACACACACACACTCATACACACACACACACACACACACACACACACACACACACACACACACACACACACACACACACACACACACACACACACACACACACAGTCACACGGACACATAAGCTCAGAGAGAGAGAGAGAGAGAGAGAGAGAGAGAGGGTGGTGGAAGGGAAAAGAACATTCCAGTCCAGCAACTTCAGCCTGTGTCTAATCTCTGCCATCAAGCTGACCTTGCCTTGGAAAGGTACGGCACGCTGCCCTGTCAGCCTGGTGGCTCAAACACGCACACACACGTGGTGTATGGGCTTGTCCCTCTCTTGGTCTGCAGGTCTCGTCCCAGCGTCTGCCTCCTGGAGATAGCACAGGACTGACTGATAGCTAGGAAGACTGCGGTGGAGACAGCCACTTAACTAAAACCCTTCCTTGTGGGCAAGACAGCACGAACAGGTCCTGCACAGCCTCTACAGGGCTATCCACTATTGATCTAGTTCTTGATGCGACATCGGCTCTCTTCACCCACTTTATTGGGCGTCGGTGGAACTCAAGTGCATCTCGCATTGTGTATAGACTTAGTGCGACGTGCTGACTTTGGCCTCCACAGATTACAAAGTGCGAAGTGTGTTTGTCCTCGATCAACAGACGTACGTCAATTGATGCTATGCCTCGACAGAAAAGAAAAAGAAAAGCATGTATACCACTGGGAAATAAGTTGCTGGTAAATTTAGCACGGCGAGAGTCACACTGCTGTCACTGTCGAGAGCGTACAGTGGCGTGCTCTGTCATCCAGGTAAACTGTAATCTTCAACTGCCAGGTGCAGATGATACGCTTTTATGTCCAGTCACGATGTGAATTCGTGTTGAGAACACAGCGCACCGTTTAAAAAGAGTTTGAGCACACTCCGACGCTCAAAAGCAAAAATGGTTGTCGCATTAGAACTTTTCAAGTGCGGCCACGCAAGAAATACGATGTTTGTTGAACGTCCCGCTCACGATCCGATGTTGTTGGAGACGAGCCACACAGGTGCGTGATAAGAAAGGCCATTTCGCGTTGCGCTATTTAGTAAACGCAAAGTGCGTGAAGAAGGAGTAACGCCATTCGCAATAAAGCATGATTATGTAGCAATAACATTTTGTTAGGTAATATAGTCGATGTCTTTCGATAGCTTGCGTGTGCATCCACGTGACGTTAATGTGTAGTATATGTTGTGACGTTTTCTCGAACCTACTGGCACCATCGCAGGCGCAGTTGATTGTTGTGTATCGGTCAGGTCACGGCCTTGACCCGCGCGCGACCGAGTTAGGCTAATATTAGCTTGTTGTGACACAGTAGTTCTGTCGCGTCGCAGTTAGGAATGTGGGAGTGTGTTCGACATCGCACTGGTAGTTTCTAGAAATTGTGTAAAGGTATATAAGGAGCGAAAGCGAGTGAGAGAGAGAGCAGCAGATACGACAGAGTTAAAGGTGAGAGCTTTGACTCTCGAGGTAGCGAGTTTCTGCTGTGTGCTAGCGAGCCTCTGCAGTACTGTAAGCAGAGTGAAGCTGCGACGTAGTGCGACGATTATTGCTGTTGGCTGATTTTCACCACTGTAGTCGATCAGTGTGTGAATAAAGTTCGTTGGAAACGATCACCGGAGTCTGTCACTGTGACTTCCTAGCGCAAGCCAGGAGAACCCCCGTACATCAAGATATTGCAGAGAAGAGTGCAACATTGGTTCCACAGACGGCGAACAGTCCAAGCAGTGACATTCAACGACAGAAATGGACGGTGAGAAACGCGTTTTTCGATCTACTGTGTGTGTCGATGCGATGGATTCATCGAGTGCGGACATTGCGACGGTGATACGGCCGCAACTGTATGACGGCAAGGCATCGTGGGAAGCGTACCACATTCAGTTCGAGGTGATAGCAAAGATGAATGGCTGGAATGAGGAGGAGAAAGCCAACTTTCTCATTCTCAGCCTGACCGGACAAGCGCTGACAGTCCTCGAAACCTTGCCACCCGAAGACAGAAACGACTACAATGCCCTCGCACAGGCTCTCCGTGACAGATTTCAAGTCATCTGGAACTCGGACCAGGCACGGGCACTGCTCTACGCCAGACAGCGCGAAGAGGGCGAGTCTCTCCCTCAACTGGCAGCTGACATCGGGCGACTGGTGATGCGGAGTTACCCCACCTGCAACAGGGAAGGAATCGATGACCTGGCTCGAGATAAGTTTATAGATGCCCTCGTCGACGACAAAGTAAAACGTCAGGTGCAGATACTGGCCCCAAGCACTCTGAGGGAGACAGTGAACACTGCTCTTCGCGTCGAAGCAATCTTCCAGCGTGAGCAAGCGACCCAGCCTCAGAGAATCAGAGATATTGACAGCCAGCAGAAATCAGATAGTGACAGTTTTGCCCTGCTTGCCAAGTTAATTCAGCTGATGGAGGAGTATTTGGTAAAGATCAGAAACCTTTCCTCTGGGCGGGAGGGACAGCGGGGACATATTAAGTGTTACAACTGCAATAAGATAGGCCACATCGCTCGCCGCTGTCCACAGAGGAAGGAGAAAGCCACCACCTCCCAGGAAAACTCCACCTTGCACCGGCTCAAGAGCGTGCGCGTAGACCGAGGAGGAGCGGCGATCGAGGTGCACATTGACGGCAACCGTCATCAGGCACTGATCGACTCAGGAGCGACCATTTCTGTGATAAAGACTGGTCTGTGCCCCTTCCAGAGAAGAGAGGAATCAGCGATGGTGCTCACTGACGTCATGAACAGACCGATCCCTGTGCATGGCGTCGTGACAGTGAAGGTGAAGGCTGGTGAGCTTGTTGTTTCTCACCCCTTCGTGATCGCCGATGTAGAAGATGACGTCATCCTGGGGATAGACTTTTTGCAGAAGCATTGCTGTGTTATAGACTGGGGACGGTCCCTCCTGCTGATTGATGGGCACCACGTGCAGTTGAAGGGTCTTGGGAGTGAAGGGAATGCTTCACTGCGGCCTTCGGGTGCGTTGAGGCGGATCGCCGCTCAAGAGACGCCTCTGGCAGTCGCACAGAGACAGGACCCGGACCTGCAGCCCATCATCCGCTGGATGGAGGACAGGCCTGTCCGCCCACCCTGGAGGAAGGTCGCCGTTACCAGCCCTGTCACCAAGGCATACTGGACCCAGTGGGATGCCTTGCAGCTGACGGATGGAGCGCTGTACAGAAAGTGGATGGACGAGAAGGGAGAAACCTGCCGCCTTCTCCCTGTTCTGCCGAGAGCCATGCAGGAGGAAGCGCTGAGACAGGTACACGATGACCCAGCAGCTGGCCACCTCGGAAGGCAGAAGACGTACCGACGCGTCTGTGAGCGGTACTTTTGGATTGGTCGACACAAGTCCGTTCGCAACTTGTGTCGGCGCTGTGCCATCTGTGCCTCACAGACAAGATCCCACAGTCGCCGTAGTGGCTCTAGCAAGACTGACAGTTCTGCAGTGGTCGCCAGGCCATTGGTGGATATTCCCCGTGACGTGCCCCAGGGTGTGGAACCGCTCCAGGGTATGCTGCAGGCAGTGGGAAAGTCCGCAAGGACACACCTGCAGCGGAGCGTGGACGGAATGAAGACTGGTTACGACCGCAAGGCCTATCACCAGATCTCTCCTGATGGCATAGCACCGTGGTACTCCAACCCACGGGCTGAGAAGGGATGCACCACCAAGCTGGCCCGGCCACAGAGAGGACGTTACGTGAACCGTGCCCGTCTCTGGAAGTACCAGGGAGAACTACCGCCGGACTGGTGGCAGTCGCCACGACGTCACCCTGACCCGACCGACGACGAGCCCACTGAGAGAGACTCTGTATCAGGGCCTTCCTCGGAAGACGAGAGCGAGGATGGAGCAACCCCTGAGGACGTACAGACATATACGCGGCGAGGGCGACGTGTGACGCGCCCCTCTCGCTTCCTGTGAGGAGTTCTTTACTTTCAGTGACAGTGTGGACAGTGGTCTTGCAGACATTGACCCCATGGACTGGGCAGATGCTACCGCAAGGAAGCTTACGCCCATGTGTCAGGTTTCTGCATTTATGCCACTCATTTTGTAATTCTTGAACTACCTGGACTGCGGATTGACTCTTTCCCGGTATTTTGTTGTTGTTGTTGATGATAATGTTGCTGTTAGTTGTGTAATTTTGAGGTGTTAGTCTATGGTGTTTTGTAAATTTAGTGATGGAGTCGTATATGTAGTGAGACCGACGAGGTCGTTTCGGTCTTTAGGGGAGGAGCTATGTTGTGACGTTTTCTCGAACCTACTGGCACCATCGCAGGCGCAGTTGATTGTTGTGTATCGGTCAGGTCACGGCCTTGACCCGCGCGCGACCGAGTTAGGCTAATATTAGCTTGTTGTGACACAGTAGTTCTGTCGCGTCGCAGTTAGGAATGTGGGAGTGTGTTCGACATCGTACTGGTAGCTTCTAGAAATTGTGTAAAGGTATATAAGGAGCGAAAGCGAGTGAGAGGGAGAGCAGCAGATACGACAGAGTTAAAGGTGAGAGCTTTGACTCTCGAGGTAGCGAGTTTCTGCTGTGTGCTAGCGAGCCTCTGCAGTACTGCAAGCAGAGTGAAGCTGCGACGTAGTGCGACGATTATTGCTGTTGGCTGATTTTCACCACTGTAGTCGATCAGTGTGTGAATAAAGTTCGTTGGAAACGATCACCGGAGTCTGTCACTGTGACTTCCTAGCGCAAGCCAGGAGAACCCCCGTACATCAAGATATTGCAGAGAAGAGTGCAACATATACTAGTAATCAATGACATTTTCATGTCCTAATAAGATACTGAGCTAGACACGAAAAGGAACATACGCCTTTGGTGAACACAACGAACATCTTCAGGAATTCTAGTCAGGAAACTTGCATAAGAAGTGATGACTAATATACATTCGTGGCTGCAGATAATGTGATCACGTTTGTGTTCAGTGTTCAGTATGCATTTACATGTTCCTTCATACGCTTGAGCGTCAGTGTATACACAAACATTGTCGCGACCACACCCGCTGGGTGGGCCCTTACCCTCTCAGGCAGAAGGAGTCAGGAACTCAAACCCTATTTAAACAATTACTGATACACTTTTAGAAACAACAAATATTTATTAACCCCACCCTCAGCACCCCGCAGAATGAAATGGAAACGGTGGAAGGGATGGTTGGTGATGATATCCGATGAACAAGGATGCAACTTATGTAAACTAGCAATGACAAATCAAACAGTTCTATCACACACACACACCTTCACCCCATCACATGTGAAAATACATTCTCCTTCACACGGTAAACCAATCACATGTGAAAATACACTCTCCCTCACTCTGTAAACCAAAAATTTTACCACAACAAACCACCACAGTCCACCCAAATCACCCCACAACAACAAGATGGTTGTCCAACCAGCGGCCGCTCCAACGCCGGCAACTTTCCCTTCAACACGACATCTCTCACTGTCTGACACTGTACCTTTCCCCGTCAACCCGACATCTCCCACTGTCCAACACTGTCCCTTTCACGTCCACCCAAAACCCCTTACGACCGATCACCCCCTTCTCATGGCCTCCCTCTGCGTCAAGTCGCAGAACAGGGAACGACGGACACAAGGTGCCCACGACCGTCGGACCTCCCCCGGTCAGGTGGCCTCCAGTCGATGAGTGCCGCTGGGACCCTTCGCTGTCGACGACAGCTATGAAGAGTAGTGGGGACCTTAGGCGACGCCGACAGCAGTGAGGAGCATCGAAGACTGGGGATGGGGACGACAGCGATGCCGGACATCGACGACTTGGTTGGTGCAGGTCGTAGAGCCATGCAACTCAAACAACATCCCAGCGAAAACTACACAAAGACATTTACACACAACCAATACTCACATGAAAGAACCCTGTCCTTTCCCTGGTGATGATTTCCGTTGGTCTACACCAAACAAAGACAAAATAGTCTTTTAACTCTACTGGGCTGACATAAGCCACGCCACACACCGGGCTGACAGCAGTCACACCACGATTCCTGCAACACTCCCAAGAGCGAGGTTGCCTTCGCGCCCATAAATCAGCGACTGACAATATAAAACATTCACCCCCAAAAGAAAACGTGAGCATCTCCGGCAACTTCTTCTTTCCACAAATTCCCGTGCGAAACCGCGCCGAGCTCGCTCACCCCGTCCATCCGCACGCGAAACGGGAAACGCACAGACGAGGCACGTGACAACGCATCACAAACAAACTACACACCAGCATACACACACAAATCCGCCCACCCAAAAATTAACCCCTTCACCACTAGCAACCTGCTCGCGACAAACATGCACGTTCAACATAGATATAGTTAGTGGCGGCTTTGCCTCTTGTTACTGAGCAAAACTACTTCGCGAAAATATAACCATAACAACGTATATACGGAAACGTGCATGCACACATACACGTAGGCACGCATGAAACGCGCGCGCATCCACGCACAAACACGAAACCATAGACACGTACATTGGCAAACACACACACACACACACACACACACACACACACACACAATCTCTCTCTCTCTCTCACTCTCTCTCTCTCTCTCTCTCACTCTCTCTCTCTCTCTCTCCCTCATCTCTCTCCCCCCCCCCTCCCCCCATCTCTCTCTCTCTCTCTCTGTCTCTCTCTCTCTCCAGTTACATAGGCAGCATCCCATGAAGGAATAGGGTGAACGTTTGAGGCATCTATTAGTGTAGTGCCTGTCACACCCTCTACCTAGTATCCACAGATCACAGAGTTCACTGGAGCGTGACATCACTTGAAAACTGAGGGCATTCATGTGTGTCATGCCTTGGATGAAAGGTCATAGGTGGATGACAGCTCTGTAGTAAGGAGCGTGAAGATCACCATGCGTTTGCAGTATCTGTGCATCCGTTTATGGAGGACGCTTCAGATGCGACAGACGTATGACACGTCTGGGGGGGAATGTATAAGAATTATGAATCAGCTTCTCCGATCCAATCGATTTGCTGCAGAAAGTAATAACATCCTCCACTCCTTCTCTCCCCCTCCTCTTCCCTTTCCTCCTCCTTCCCCCCCCCCTCCCATCTAGATTTCACACTCACCCCCTACCATCTCTCTCTCTCTCTCTCTCTCTCTCTCTCTCTCTCTCTCTCTCTCTCTCTGTCTTTCCATCACTATACCTCCTCCTCTTTTTTCTGTTTCTTTCCGTGCCAGAAAACACGTGAATCACGTGTTCGTGAGCACCAGTTGAAGATTTAATTAATGGATGATGATGATGATGACAATGATGATGATGATGATGGTGATGATGATGATGACGTGACTACGATTGTAATGGTGATTGTGATGATGATGATGATGATGATGATGATGATGATGATGATGATGATGATGATGATGATGATGATGATGATGATGATGATGATGATGATGTTGATGTTCAGGATGATGATGATGATGATGATGATGATGATGATGATGATGATGATGATGATGATGATGATGATGATGTTGATGTTGATGATGATGATGATGATGATGATGATGATGATGATGATGATGATGATGATGATGATGATGATGATGATGATGATGATGATGATGATGATGAAAATGATGATGATGATGATGATGATGATGATGATGATGATGATGATGATGATGATGATGATGATGATGATGATGATGATGATGATGATGATGATGATGATGATGATGATGACGACGATGATGATGATAATACTTTATCTTGACTTCAAGTAGAGTGGCACATTTGCTCCTTCCACTGGACCCTGAAATGAAGGTTTGAAATATCATAAATAATGGCATATTAATATGGACACCGGAAGTCTATGTTTGATTCATCTACTGAAGCGTGACTACCTCTAGACAATAACTACTCAAACTTAGATATGTTACCACTAATGGTGAGATTCATCCAATCATATGTTTCTGTAGTAATTGCGTATTCATCCACTAACGGTGAACATGAGAAGGTATTCCGTTCTTTGTCCAAATAGTTAGGCATATCAGACATTTTCCTGATGAAGACCGTCAGTAGTGAATATATCTGTTCCAACGGTCCACATGAAAAAGCAACAACCTACATTCATGGTTGCTACTTTCACATCTGCAGAGCATGATTCAACAACTGGATTCTTTCTCTTGCTCTTGCAATTTCTACTGACGCTACCGAAGTGGGAACAGATACGCTAAAGTAGCAGGTCACGTGACTGTTGACTCAGTGGGAGGTGGTAAGATTAATTTCTCGAGGCTCGATAAGCTGAACAGATAATTGCTTTGTCAGGAACCAGTGAAGTGAGATACAAAAGCACGCCGACCAAGGCGTCGCTGTTATTATTCGTTGTCCATGATGTGTGTACGCAGCAAGCATGCACCGTGTGGGGTAAGTAACACGCTGTGCTCAGTGCATGGGCCAACTGCAGGCAGGTGTGACGTGTGCACAGCAATACGTGACTAATTATTTTGTGATCCCCGTACTACAGAATCAGTAGCTTTGTGCCGCAAGCAAAATCCAGTTATAGCCAGTTTTAGTGGGTAGAAGGCGGCTGGACGTAGGTGTTGAGATCATTTATGTAAAACTCATCTGTGGCCATTTATTTTTACCTGAAGATTTAAGACGATCTTCACCTTATACCACTGAAGTAGGAAACGTTTTGGCGCCAATACATTCCTCATCTATGAGTGTCCTTCTAGAGAAAGTCTTTGGTCTAACAAATAACTTCACCACCCTTTGCTTCCCCCATCCTCATTGACCCTGCAGTAATTACAATCCTGTTCCTTCGTTCACCAGTGCTAGGTTCATCCAGGGGTCATGAAGATGGGTAATCTCCAGTCACGAAATTCGCTTATCCAATCTACTCTCTGGTCTTTAACACGTTTGTTTGGCCAGATCGGCTGGCTGTTCCCTCAGGCGTCCGCCACGCTTGCCATATAAATCAAATGCACGGCTATTGTTCTAGGAGAGATACAACTACCATCACCCATTAAGGCCAGTCTGGGCTACTGCCACCTCCATCTTCAGGGGGCCAGCCTTCTTCACCCTTGTTAAGAATGAACTCCCTGTGGGTTTGGGGTAAGAATTGACCCACCATGTCTCCCTACGTGATTTGTAAGATGCGAATAACTAGGGACATCATGACTTGATTTGCGCTTTCTCTGAACTATTACAGTGATTTTCGTGCTTGATGGCCTTACATAGCCTACAAAGGCTGAATGGCCGTTCAACACCATCCATTGTAAAGAACGAGTAATTGGAAAGCGAGTACGAATTTCTTATGCCTGTCACACACACACACACACACACACACACACACACACACACACACACACACACACACACACGTGGTCTGGGGGTCAGAATAGACGAACCGCGTCTCCCAACACATTCGAAAGAGGTGAATAAATGGGTCACCGTGACTTGATTAGCGTTTACTCGGAACAGTTCTAATGACTTTCGCGCTTAATGGATTTACATAGCCTACAAAGGCTGATAAACCGTAAAACTCGCCCAATCCATCCATCTATCATTCCATCCATCCCCACATCACAAAATGGGTCTCAGAATATGCATTTTAATGGGAATGGTACGATGATCAGTTATTTAAAAAAACTGAAACCGAAAATGTTTTGAAGATATTGATTCCCATGGACGCACAATTAGTTTAGTATGAACCCGCACTGAAAAATGCAAGACTTAAATTGTCATTTTTTTGAAAGCGAATGCTGTTTTCGTTTTGGAAAGGTAGGCCTGCGTAACTTTCATGAATCCTGGCCACCTGTGGGTTTAGGGTTCGTGACTTTAAGTTACTCCATACTATTCTAATGATGTTTGTGCTTGATGGCCTTGCATACCCTACAAAGGCTGAAAGGCAGTTTAATACCATCCATCCATTGTAAAGAATGAAGGTCTGGAAAGCGGGCTCGAATTGTCTTATGTCTGTACTCAACCCCACCTCTGTGAGCTGTATGTCAGAATAGACCCACAGCGTCTCCCTACGCGATTCGTAGGAGGCGAATATCGAGACATCGTGACTTGAAATGAGCTTACTTTACACTATTCTTCGTTCTTATTATATTTGTGCTTGATGGCCTTTCATAGCCTACAATACAAAGGCTGATAAGCCGCAAAACTCCATCCATCCACCCATCGTTTTGGAACGGTAGGCCTGCATAACTCTCATTACTCCTGTCGTAATGCAGGGTCGCGATTTCTGTAAGCATCCAATTTAAAGAAGGCTTAAGTCCTACAAAATGAATTCCGAGTAAAAAGCAAAACTGGCGAAAACGGGATTAAATCAAGCATTCCGAGATTCTTACCTACCCTCAGTTGTATAAATTAAAAAGTATGCTTTTTTTCTTCAAAACCAAATACTGATGCATAACTGCAGTAATTGTAAGAAAGCCAGTAGGAAATTAAGACTGACTGAGGTCTATTATTCAAAATGTAAGGTAGAGAGATGAAGATTTCTTTTTTAATAGTTGACAGAAAAGCCATATATTAGGGGTTCTGTTTCTTTTGGTGATTGGATCATTTTCCCCTGTGGGTGGGGATAAGAATTGAACCACCGCGTCTCCATACGCCTTTCAAAAGAGGCAAATAACTAGGGAACCCGTGACTTGACTGGCACCTCGCCTTGACTAGTTCTAATGGATTTTGCAAATAATGGCCCTACATAGCCTCCAATGGCTAATAGGAGGCTATACTCCATTCATTCATTCATTCATTCATTCATTCATTCATTCATTCATTTGTTCATTCAAAATGACGAAAGATGACTTCAGTTCAACTAGTTTTATTTTGTACGAGCTTTCAGAGCTTGGTAGCTCCTTCGTTCATTTATTCCTTCATTCACACGATTATTCATCACTCATTTATTCATTCGTTCATTCCTCCTCTGGGATAAGGATTTAATGAATATATGCCAAGTCTAGATGTGGAAGGCCTTCCAGAAACATTGACCTCTGACCCGAAACAATTCACTCTCGTTATGACATTGACTTCAATGTTCATTGCTACAAATGTCAACATTCGAGACGAGGTCACCATGCATGCACAACACGAAACTGTGATGTAAATGTCTAAATATTTAGCTAGCTCTCTCTCTTTCTGTATTTCTTTCTCGTTCTGTCTTTCTCTCTCATCCTGTCTATCTGTCTCTCTCTGTGCTAGTCCCCCTGTGGGTTCGGGGTAAGAATTGACCCACCGCGTCTCCCTACGCTATTCGTAAGAGGCGAATGACTAGGGACACCGTGACTTGAACGGCGTTTACTCTAAACTGCTCTAGTGATTTTCGTGCTTAGTGGCCTTACATAGCCTTCAAAGGCTGATAGGCCGTAAAACACCATCCATCCATTCATTACTCTGAACTGTTCCAGTGTTTTTCGTGCTTAATGGCCTTACATAGCCTGCAAAGGCTGATAGGCCGTAAAACACCATCCATCCATTCATTACTCTGAACTGTTCCAGTGTTTTTCGTGCTTAATGGCCTTACATAGCCTGCAAAGGCTGATAGGCCGTAAAACACCATCCATCCATTAATTACTCTGAACTGTACCAGTGTTTTTCGTGCTTAATGGCCTTACATAGCCTGCAAAGGCTGATAGGCTGTAAAACACTATCCATCCAATCCATCCATTTCCGTGCTAGACTCCACTGTCGTGGAGTATTTTTTATACCTTGGTAAAGATGGGTGTATGTTAACATTGTGGCCTTATATAGCCTACAAGACTGGTAGGCTCTTAAACGCCATCCATCCATCCTCTCTGTCCGTCTGTCTGTGTCTGTCTGTCTGTCTGTCTGTCTGTCTGACTGTCTGTCTGTCTGTCTGTCTGTCTCTTTCTCTCTCTCTCTCTCTCTCTGTCTCTCTTTCTCTCTCTCTCTCTGTCTCTGTCCTTTGTCTGCCTGTCTGTCTGCCTGTCTGTCTGTCTGTCTCTCTCTCTCCTCTCTTTCTCACTTTCTCTCTCTGTGAGTATAAGAAGGAAACACGTCAATCAATAAGATATATATACGCTTCCAAATATGCCACGTGAATGTCGTTTCTTTCAAGCTATTGTTTGCAGCCTTATGACATGGCAGTAAATCCTAACCAGAGTGGCATTTGTGGGACCCCAACAGTCCTCCAAAGTGGTGATGTTTTCATTTGAGGGTTATGGTCTTTTGACCTGGACTAGGACCAAGGTCAAGTACAGCCTTCACCTCTCATCGGCTTGTGGTTTTCCCTCGCCTTGATCCCCCTGTGGGTTCGGGGTAAGAATTGACCCACCGCGTCTCCCTACGCGATTCGTAAGAGGCGAATACCTAGGGTACCGTGACTTGATTTGCGTTTACTCTAAACTGTTCCAGTGATTTTCGTGCTTAATTGCCTTACAAAGCCTACAAAGGCTGATTGGCTGTAAAACACAATCCATCCATCCATCACGTACCTTGAACTTTGTTGTTTTGTTTTATTTTATTTTTACTTCAGTAGAACATGTCTAATTTCCTTTTCACAGAAATTTCATCTCGCACTTTAAATAGTTTCATTCTGTCAATGCACACACTCCTACGTCTTTAAAACGGCAAAAACAACAAAAACCACTGCATGATGTAACTGTATAATTCACGTACATAAAATCAGTCCAGACATGACCTCAACAAGCGGTTCAAAGAGACTGGGAATTTGAGGCACAGAATGCGTTGCAAATTAGGAGTGCGCTTATTTCGCAATATATCTTGAAACTATTCCCCTTTCCTGTTCCCCCACCCCCACCTCCACCCTCGCATCTCCATCCCCGCCTGCCTCCTCTACCCCGCTTATGCAAATTTGGCGGGCCGCCTTGACAAACTTGGCGACTCGCTTCATTCGAGTGAAAAACTTCAGAGACGTGAACTTGTCTACTTGTGCATGTTTGCCAACCTTGTTGTCTTCTCCTAAATATTCATTGACACATAGTTTATTAAACAACACTACTGCGAATTAATAGTTTATTCATGTAATGAAAAAGCCACTGGGACTGCTGCAAATAAGCATTGCCTTGGATTGCTTGGAAAGTTGACGCACAAAGCCAGTTGGGATTATACGTAATCGATCAATGCATGACAGCTGCGAGTCCCATGGGCAGCACACAAACGGGCCCATGAACAAACGCAGCACCATACTGTGTAAATCCATACGTCCAGTTTAATTCCACCTGACTGCACCTGCTCTGGCTCTCTGTGTGCCTAAATGCCTGTCTCTCTGTGCACTCGCCGTGCACGTGCGTTCGCGCGAGCATGTGTGGGCGCTTGTCCCTCTGCCTGCTGTTCGTTCTATTAGTACGTCCATCTCGTGTCCGTCCATATGTCTATCTGTCTGTTGCATCTATGTAGTTGTCCGTCCGTCTGTAAGCCTTCACGTCAATCATTCTGCCTGTCTGTCTGTCTGCCTGCCTATCTGTCTGTTTGTTTATGTGCCTGCCTGCCATTCTAATTTACTAGAGACTTCGCCTACCGGCGAAAGTGTCTCTAGCCCAGTTGACATCACGTGATGGAAGGTTTTCGTCCAATTTATGCAAATGGTGGTCACAGGAGAGGCTTGTGGGATGACCGATCTGCTCCCTGACATACGCCGTTAAAGTAGTTCTAAGACTATTTCGCGCAAAACTCTTAACTTACGTACTCTTGTTGAGGCAATAAACAAGCGTTTATTCGATAACATAAAATGTTTGTGTTGAAATGGAAACAATTTGACATCTGATTTCTTTAAAAAGTTGATAAAAAAAATAGTATCTGAACGAACTATTTTTGGCGCAATGCTGTAATGCGAAGGGTCAAATCTATTACGCATTCATTGCGAACTGTGCCAGAGTCAATAGACTGACCCGGGTTCACAGAATGCATGCCTGCCTGCCTGCCTGTGCGTCTGTCCGTGTGTCTGTGTCTGTGTTTGTTTATGGGTGGGTCAGTCCTGTCTGTCTGTCTGTCTGTCTGAGTCTGGTCTGGCTGGTCTCTGGTCTGTCTGGTCTGTGTCTGGTTGGTCTGTCTGTCTGGCCTGTCGTCTGCTATGTGCGTGCTATGCATGTGAGGGAAATGGTGTTCTCGTCACTCGCACGCTGAGAGGCTAATGAAGAGTCCGCACCTGTTCAAACTCCTCTCTGTCTTGCCTTTTCTAGTGATAAACTTGCACAGCCTTTCAGCAACCAGATAACTGCAAATTTACAGTCAAACCACGCTAAACATCCACCTGACCTAGCCCAGCGCTGTTGGAATTCCGACATTTCGTTCCAGCCCAAGTGAAATTCATCATTCCCTGTGGGTGGTAGAGAAATTGACCCTTCTAGGACATAAAGCATTCAAAACTGTCCAGGGGGTTCCTGGCATGACTCAACACCGGTAAATGGTTTCTCTTGAGGCAGGAAACACCAAGGATGACTAGCGAGTGCGGTTTGTGCTATGATAAACTTTTTCCCTATTGCCTTTGGGAGATATTACTGACCCGGATGGAAAGATAGAGGGCAGAGTTGAAACGTGTGCTTATGCACAGGCACGAAAGTGCACGTAGGCACACGTAGATTTATTTATACATGCAGTGAAGCTTGTCCTTTATATTTGCAGAGGACAGATTCAGGGACATCTCGTGCGTGTACGTATGCGAGCACGCGCTCACACCCACAAACGCCCACGCGCACACACACGTACACACAAACGCATCACACAAACACATCACACGCACGCACTAACACATCACGCATCACACGCACGCACACTCGCACAGACATTGGCATACACACATTTTACCAGTTGATACAGGAATTAGGCGACAAACACTACATATGTGAACTATGTTTGCAATCCTCAAATCTACAAACAAGGAATTTCTCAACCGCTGTGTGTGACTGCAAGCAGCTCTACCAAGGTGGACGACCTCTGGCAAAGACATCTACATGCATAGTGTTTCATTTCTTTTACCTTGTCCAGTGAGCTGGACACACACACATACACACAATTTCATCTAATTCAGTATCAAAGCAAACTAAACCCAACCACACGACATCCATCTCTCTCTCTCTCTCTCTCTCTCTCTCTCTCTCTCTCTCTCTCTCTCTCTCTCTCTCTCTCTCTCTCTCTCTCTCTTCCTTGACGTCTTTTAAAGCATCCATACGTGATTATCTATTCAGATGATCTCACTTCTGTCGCCTGTACATATGACACGTATTGCTTGATCTTAAAGACTCACTGAGCTGACAGCTGTCAAAGACATATACTAAAATCTTTGTCATTGTTGATCATATTCTTCATATATCTTACCAACTGTTGTACATGGATTAGCTACTGTGTATTTTGTGTCTTAATTATCAATGTTTTCATTTCTTTATGAGCAAGGACAATTTGTAAGAAAGGCAGAAATGCCTAAAATTTCATCCTTGATAAATAAAGAATCAATCAATCAATCAATCAATCTCTCTCTCTCTCTCTCTCTCCCTCCTACATGAAACTACACCAGTGCACTCAGACACACCACCCTTGTAGCGATAAATGTTCCCTGTTAGTGGTGGCAGTCTGACTTTACCCCCTCCCTTCACCATGTCTAGCCTTCTAGGGGGGGTGGGAGGTGGGGTGTCGGGTTAGGGCAGGTTAAGGTTTCAAGGGACAAGGAGCTGCATCTGTCACCTTACAACTTTGGGCGACGGCTGGGGTGGGGGTAGCAGGTTGCTTGTGGAGGGAGTGGTAGTTAATTGAGGGGGAAGGGGGGTGGAGTGGGGGTCAGACAGAGTCAGGCTGACGGCTGGCGTGAGGGAGATAGGATCGGGGCTGCGCCAGCCTTTGTGTCAATGAAGGCAACACGAGGGCCGCTGGGTATAATTACGTGCGGGCTAAATGGGATATTTATCTCTGGCTGTGAAAACCTTAGCCCCCCTGCGACTGGTGAGAGCTGTGGACCTGAACGGGTAGCCGGGCCCACTACACCCGGCCTCGGACACGCGATACCCGATGCGATACGATCATACCATACGGGTAGAAGCTGACTGTGTGTTCCTAATTTCCCATTCCACACCTCGTCTTCTCAGTCTAGACTATCCTGCATTCACTCTTGCATTCAGACCTTACAGGTAGAAGCTTCCTGTATCTGTCCACATCCCACACCTGTCTTTTCAGTCGTTGACACTGAACAGAGAATCCTGTATTCAGTGCGTTTCCCAAACTCTGAGACCTGGTCTATTCCTTGGGCACTGAGTAAGAGGACAAGGCAGTTATCTTTACTTACTGATTGTCTTCCAGGCAGTTGAGGATTCCCTGACATTATATTTCGGTACCACCGTGAGGGCATCTGTTTGTGTTTGTGTGTGTGTGTGTGTATGTGTGTGTGTGTGTGTGTGTGTGTGTGTATGTATGTATGTGTGTGTGTGTCTGTCTGTCGGTCTGTCTGCATCTCTCTCTCTCTCTCTCGCTCGCTCTCTCTCTCTCTCTCGCTCTCTCTCTCTCTCTCTCTCTCTCTCTCTCTCTCTCTCTCTCTCTCTCTCTCTCTCTCTGCACACCTGTCTTTTCAGTCGTTGACACTGAACAGAGAATCCTGTATTCAGTGCGTTTCCCAAACTCTGAGACCTGGTCTATTCCTTGGGCACTGAGTAAGAGGACAAGGCAGTTATCTTTACTTACTGATTGTCTTCCAGGCAGTTGAGGATTCCCTGACATTATATTTCGGTACCACCGTGAGGGCATCTGTTTGTGTTTGTGTGTGTGTGTGTGTATATATGTGTGTGTGTGTGTGTGTGTGTGTATGTATGTATGTGTGTGTGTGTCTGTCTGTCGGTCTGTCTGCATCTCTCTCTCTCTCTCTCTCGCTCGCTCTCTCTCTCGCTCGCTCTCTCTCTCTCTCTCTCTCTCTCTCTCTCTCTCTCTCTCTCTCTTCGTAAACTCTCTTTCATCCGGGCTTTGAATTATCCAGCTTTTCCTCGCCGCACACGTCAGTATGGAACGTGTTTATTGGGTCTGTCATTTAACCCCAAATTATCCCTGTCATCTTTATATATCAGTGGCAGAATACTTGACGTCAATTATAGGTGTAGTACAAAAACTATCACAGAAATTCCATTGTTCTCTCTTTGAAAAGAGTAACTAAATCGAACTTACGTTGATATTCTTGTCTTACGTCAATCTGGACTGCTTCATTTTTCATTCTCTAATGTGTTGATAACGTGGGGTGACATAAAAATCATACAAATACAAATTGCGTCTGACAGCAAATGACGTCATCAACCCTTGAGCCAGTCGATAACGTAGCTTTATAGCTAGGGAGCATGTGACGGCTGGGAAAGGTCGAGAGAGATGATTACTGATAACACAGCCAAATTGGCCTGTCTGACGGCAATCCTAGATGTCAATTTGGCCCTCACTTGTGGGAAGCCAAACACTTCTCCTAACATGAGTTGTTAGTCCAGTTAACTTCAATGGGCGTGTTTGTCCTGAGCTCCATTCGGTGACTCGGGTGATCTACACCTTCCATCTATAAAGCAAAGTCATATAAAATCAAGAGAGATGTTACCATTTCTCTAGTCACCGAACTTTAATTCGTTCTGGCTTGATTATACAAGATGGCGCTTAAATTTAATTTGCAATCTTTCCAAACCGAACATCGTCAAGTTTCAACGGTATGATCGAGTTTAAGCTCATTTTGCGTACAGCTGCCATGGAAGTTAGAAAGCTACGGTCTTCTGTCATGTATGAATTTTCATCCTTAAATCATTCGCCGGAATTGGCAAGCTGCTTTCCCTAAAAATACGTGTAACAGAGTGACAAAACTTTACTTTGCTGACTTTGCGTTCTCTGCATGAACCCCTCCTATCTTCCAGTTTGTCACCAGTGGTCATTTGCCCACTCAGCTATTTCTCGCCCGTTCCCACGCTCTCCACTCCCCTGCTTTCTCCATTTGTGTACCTCCCCATCTCTGATTCCATCCCCACGTCAGACTCTGGGACACTGAAGCCATACCGTTCATGCCAGCCGCCCTTCCCACTGTCGTTTCCCATTATCTCACTCTCGGACGCTCCGCTGGTCATCAGCGTGGAGACCTGATGCTGCCGCGATAGTATCTCCAAGAGATCAGTCTTGTGAGTCGGACCCTCCCCCCCCCCCCCCCCCCCTCTTCCTACGCATCCCTGGCACCGCCCCCAGCCGCACCTTCACCAATCCCATGCCACGCC
>JAWQFJ010034018.1:0-62500 GCA_034096865.1 Theodoxus fluviatilis
TACTGTATTGGCAAAGAGTGAACAAATTCCCATGCTGAATGCCAAAATACACTGTTCCCTATTGCTGTGTTAACACAGCTGAAACATTGGATCAAGAGAGGAGAACAGCCAAGGCAATTCGTGAAGTCAAAGGCTCATCCAGACATGTCTTCAGCACTGACCATTCCAGCCGGGGCAGGGTTTCCCAGAGACGCCAGGCCGTGGATGCAGAGGCATCTGCAGTCCTGTACAGGTTGCTGTGATGGGCCACCCAGTCTCTGCAAACAGCCAGTATGAAACACAAATGGCAACCAGTCACATAACATGCATCATATGCAATATGACAATTTAAATAAATACACAATCAATCAAACAAACAATCAAACAATCAATCAATCGATCAATCGATCGATCAATCAATCAATTGATTGATTAATTATTAATTATATTAATTAATCCAAATGTGAACAATAAACACCAAAATCATTCATATAAATATACACAGTAAACAACATCATTGAATGGGGTGACCGAAATGCTGTGTAATTCATCTTCTTTGACAAACTTCAAGACAAAATTAACCCTTAAGACCCTGTGTGGGCAGTTTAATTGCCTGTGCTGCAAGAAATTAAGAAGGTAACCTAAAACAGGCAGAGAGGGCAAAATAGGGATACCAGTCAAGGGCAGAACAGGGATACCAGTCAAGGGCAGAACAGGGATACCAGTCAAGGGCAGAATATGGATACCAGTCAAGGGCAGAACAGGGATACCAGTCAAGGGCAGAACAGGGATACCAGTCAAGGGCAGAATGTGGATACCAGTCAAGGGCAGAACAGGGATACCAGTCAAGGGCAGAACAGGAATACCAGTCAAGGGCAGAACAGGAATACCAGTCAAGGGCAGAATATGGATACCAGTCAAGGGCAGAACAGGAATACCAGTCAAGGGCAGAACAGGGATACCAGAACAGGGATACCAGTCAAGGGCAGAACAGGGATACCAGAACAGGGATACCAGTCAAGGGCAGAATGTGGATACCAGTCAAGGGTAGAACAGGGATACCAGTCAAGGGCAGAATGTGGATACCAGTCAAGGGTAGAACAGGGATACCAGTCAAGGGCAGAATGTGGATACCAGTCAAGGGCAGAACAGGGATACCAGTCAAGGGCAGAACAGGGATACCAGTCAAGGGCAGAACAGGAATACCAGTCAAGGGCAGAATATGGATACCAGTCAAGGGCAGAACAGGAATACCAGTCAAGGGCAGAATATGGATACCAGTCAAGGGCAGAACAGGGATACCAGTCAAGGGCAGAACAGGGATACCAGTCAAGGGCAGAACAGGGATACCAGTCAAGGGCAGAACAGGGATACCAGTCAAGGGCAGAATGTGGATACCAGTCAAGGGCAGAACAGGGATACCAGTCAAGGGCAGAATATGGATACCAGTCAAGGGAGAAGAAAGGTGCTACAGAGACTTTAGTGAAAACCCGCTTATTCTGACTGAACAATAAACGTGGTACAGAGAGCGAATATGAAGTACACACAAATTTAACACAATACAAGATAACATATACACACACACATGCATGCATGCAAGCATGTGCCACATACAGAGATTAATTCTCACTCACTCACACAAATACACACATACATGTACATACACACTTTGCATTGTCTCGCCATCATCTCTGCACAATCAGATTTCACAAAGCCCTGCGGCACAGGTTGCCCACCAGTCTATCCCACATGAGATGAGGGTAAGAATAGACCCACCGCATCTCCCTATGAGAGTCATAAAAGGCCAGTGTGTAGGGAAATCAAGACTTGTTTTTACCCTAACCAACTATGGAGATTTTGAAGATCAATGGCCTTATATATCCTACAAAGGCTGATGGGCTACAAGGTTCCTTCCTTTATTCATTAACTCCATTCATTCATTCATTCATTCATTCATTCCCACCTGTCTGCCACCAGTTGTCCAGAATGGGTTTCTGGATAAGGGTCTTGGCCCAGGTCATTGTCTCGTGGTCACAGTGCTCTCCCGCCACAAACACCGCATGCAGACTGCAGAAAGAAAAAACAGAACTTGTAGTCCTGGAGTCATCATGGAGGGTGAGGTGTTCCCAGCCATATCAAATGACCTCTGCAGCATGAAAGATATGCTTCAATATTTGCAGACCTTGTGAGAGCTCTAGTTTAGTGTTTAGTGCTCTTGCCTGCACAAGAGTGCAGCTTGAAGAGGCTATTAGAAGCTCCACAGATCTTAGGCCCGCTGCACACAATGCTACGAAGCTACAATGTTTCTTTTCTTTGCACAGTGTGTCCTTGCACACCAAGCAACAAATGATAGAAACAGAGCTGCATGGGTTTCTTCTTAGTTGCTCCCTGAAGCTCTTTTCTGGTTGGTTGATTGATGGCTGCATCTCTGCTTTGCCGTGTGCAAATAGACTGCTGCCTATTCCAGGCAGCAAGCCTTTTTTGACTCATGCATGATCTGTTTGCAGCAAGTGAAAAGCAGATCAAAAAGCAAAATCTTGCTGTGAGCACAAAATCCTGTAGCTTCATAGCATTGTCTGCAATGGGCCCTAGAGTTGCATTCTCAGGCAAGTGCTTGACTCTCATTGCCTCAGCCTACTCAGGAGTAAAAACCAGGTATCTGGGGCCATGAGCCAGCATCAGCTTGGAACACTTCTCAGGGAGTTATGGTGCCGATACCTGTCTGTGTCTGTCATATCTGTATGTCACTGTGTTGGCCATTAGATGCCAGCAAAGGACTGCTCAAGTGGCCAACTGTTTTGGAAGTAAAGTTCACAGCAGTTTGACGTCCAAACATGGTTGAAAAGTCATATTTCACAATAGTACCAATACCTTTTACTACTAAAGTGTTTGAACATACAAGGGTATGGCTCGACTGCAAACTCTCCATGAAAAATGTAGCCAGTGAAAATTCCAAAGCAATTATTTTTGTGTAACTCTTGAATGCAATGATTAATTAGAATTTCATATAGATTAATCCACTCCTTCATCCCTGCATTAGTAGTGTAAACTTTCACAGAAAGAAGTAAGAGGTGATGTCCCCAAAGAAAGAGGTGGAGTTTAAGTGCCTCTAAATCCCATTCCTCATGGTTCAATGATTGTAGGAAGTTAAGAGTAAGCTAAGAAATAAAAGACCATCTATGAAAAGAGGAGGGGGCAAAAAGTACAAGATCAAAAGAGAACACAACAATCAATCCAAAAGTTGGTTTCAACTAATTAAAAAGGGACATTTTGCAATAGTCAAAGTTATATCTCAGCAACAACTACAAACATTATAAAAACCATTACTGTCTTAAAAACTAAAATAAGAGGGAGTTAGGATATAATTATCAAAGTAATGGCCAGCTTCCAATTCCATGCAGTTTTTACAAAATGGGGGAGAGATTGGAAGTGATGAAAGCAGCACTTACTTGTCAATGGGCAAATACTGCTTTGCCAAGTTTCCCTCAAAATCCTGTGGGGCAAGATGGATGTTCACTAAGATTGGGAATGAAAAAAGAGTAGCATGCTGTTTGCATCTTTGTAGACAATTAAAAAACTATATTAAACAAGAAGGGCAAAGCCCATACGACTCACATGCTTGACCTTGACCTTTACATGACCTTGACCTTCAGGTGACCTTCAAGGTCAAGGCCAATCAACTACACCTAGCAATGACATCATACACTAAACTAAGAAATGCTTTACACATTTTTCCTACCAAAATACATGTGGCCTTGACCCAAGGTCAAGGTCTTCAAGGTCATGCAACACAAAGCTGTTAATTGAAGACATAGGAAGCACAATGGTGCTTATTGGCACTTTCTACCATGAGATATGGTCACTTTTAGTGGTTCACTACCCCATTTTGGTCACATTTCATAAGGGTCAAAGTGACCTTGACCTTGATGATATGTGAACAAATGTGTCTCATGATGAAAGTATAACATGTGCCCCACATAATTATTAAGTTTGAAACAGTTATCTTCCATAGTTCAGGGTCAAGGTCACTTCAAAATATGTATACAATCCAACTTTGAAGAGCTCCTGTGACCTTGACCTTGAAGCAAGGTCAACCAAACTGGTATAAAAAAATAGGGCTTACTTTGCCCTATATACCATGTATAGGTGAGGTATCCAATCTCAAAAACTTCAGAGAAATTTGAGAAAATGTGAAAAATGGCTGTTTTTAGACAACATTTATGGCTCCTGCGACCTTGACCTTGAAGCAAGGTCAAGTCACTATGTATGTTTTTTGAGGCCTTGTCATCATACACCATCATGCCAAATTGGGTGTTGATAGACTTAATAGTCTCCGAGAAAAATCCAACGTTAAAGTTTTAAACGGACGCCCGGACGCCCGGACGCCCGGACGCCCGGACAGACGAAACGGGTGAGTACATAGACTCACTTTTGCTACGCATGTGAGTCAAAAAACCTTTAAAACATAATTTGCATACAGAACAGTGGTGCTGAGATTGCTGAGATTTTTCATACCACAGGAATTCAACTCATGATAGCAAAATTGTGCATGATCTGAACTGAAATAAACAATTGGTTCCCCTATGTTAAACATTCTGTTGAGTTACTGCATCTACAATGATGGATTTTGAATGCATAACCTAACCTCAACACACAAAATTATGTACAATCACTAGATGTGAGTAACAACATATGCTCAATCATACCAGAATATTGCAAATTCAATTTTCTTACATGTCAATACAGTTACCATTTTCTGTTTCAACTTTTCCCTTCATCATTGACCACCAAATGAAACATCCATATTTTTAAAGAAACCTCAAAACAACTGACCTCTTCAGATTCAAAGCTTCTTAACAAAAGACAGGTACTTGAAATTACATGGTTAATGATTTATAGATTCATGCTTCTCACGAATGTAACAAAAGTTCATATTGTTAATGCACACACAATAAATGGAAGTAAGAAGTTACCACGTAACACTGACCTCAGAGCAGATGTAATCACACAACACTGACCTCAGAGCAGATGTGATCACACAACACTGACCTCAGAGCAGATGTGATCACACAACACTGACCTCAGAGCAGATGTGATCACACAACACTGACCTCAGAGCAGATGTGATCACACAACACTGACCTCAGAGCAGATGTGATCATGTAACACTGACCTCAGAGCAGATGTGATCACGCAACACTGACCTCAGAGCAGATGTGATCATGTAACACTGACCTCAGAGCAGATGTGATCATGTAACACTGACCTCAGAGCAGATGTGATCATGTAACACTGACCTCTGAGCAGATGTGATCATGTCATATTGACCTCAGAGCAGACTGTGATCATGTAACACTGACCCCAGAGCAGAAGTGATCAAGTAACACAGACCTCAAAGCAAATGTGACCATGTAACACTGACCTCAGAGCAGATGTGACCATGTAACAGTGACCTCAGAGCAGATGTGACCATGTAACAGTGACCTCAGAGCAGGTGTGACCATGTAACACTGACCTCAGAGCAGATGTGACCATGTAACAGTGACCTCAGAGCAGATGTGACCATGTAACAGTGACCTCAGAGCAAATGTGACCATGTAACACTGACCTCAGAGCAAATGTGACCATGTAACAGTGACCTCAGAGCAGATGTGACCATGTAACAGTGACCTCAGAGCAGATGTGACCATGTAACACTGACCTCAGAGCAGATGTGACCATGTAACACTGACCTCAGAGCAGATGTGACCATGTAACACTGACCTCAGAGCAGATGTGACCATGTAACACTGACCTCAGAGCAAATGTGACCATGTAACAGTGACCTCAGAGCAGATGTGACCATGTAACACTGACCTCAGAGCAGATGTGACCAAGTAACACTGACCTCTGAGCGGATTGCACGCAGAGCAGTGGGAGCTGTAAACATTCCTCTGACATTGTGCTGCTTCATCACTCGAAAGAATGTCCCCGCATCAGGTGTTCCCACTGGCTTGCCCTTTTAGGAGCGAGAGAGTGAACAAGTGAAAAAAATGAACGAATGAATCAGTAAATTAGTTAAAAGTCGCATGGTTGAATGAATGAGCAAGTGAAGAAAGGAAGGAAGAAATGATGAGCAATCTAATGAGTATGTGTGTTTTCCTGTGCATGTGTGCATGGGTGTATGTATGTGTGTACAAGTATGTGTATATATGCATGCATGCATGGAGATGTATATATGAGAGAGAGAGAGAGAGAGAGAGAGAGAGAGAGAGAGAGAGAGAGAGAGTGTGTGTGTGTGTGTGTGTGTGTGTGTGTGTGTGTGTGTGTGTGTGTGTGTGTGTGTGTGTGTGTGTGTGTGTATGTGTGTGTGTGTGTGTACATACATGGGTACATGCAGATGTGTATGCTGGGGTGTGTGTGAGTCTGTGCATGTGTGTGTGTGCGCGCATGAGCATGCACACGCATGCACGTGTGTGTGCATGTGTGCATGCATGTGTGTGTGTTTGTGCATGAGTGTGTGCATGCACGAGTGCGCGTGCACGAGTGTGGGTGTGTGTGCGTGCATGTGGGTGTGTGTGTGTATATGAGTGTGTGTGTGTATGTCTGTGTGGGTGCGTCTGTCTGTATGTGTGTCTGCATGCTTTTGTTGTGTGTTTATGTGTGTGTGTGTGTGTATGTGTGTGTGCATGAGAGTGTGTGTATGTCTGTGTGGGTGCGTCTGTCTGTATGTGTGTCTGCATGTTTTTGTTGTGTGTTTATGTGTGTGTGTGTGTGTGTGTGTGTGTGTATGTGTGTGTGCATGAGTGTGTGTGCATGTGTGTTTGTGTGTGTGTGTGTGTGTATGTGTGTGTGTGTGTACATACATGGGTACATGCAGATGTGTATGCTAGGGTGTTTGTGAGTGTGTGCATGTGTGTGTGTGTGCACATGGGCGTGCGCATGCATGCACACGTGTGTGTGTGCGTGCATGCATGCATGCGTGTGTGTGTGTGTGTGTGCATGTGGGTGTGTATGTATGTGAGTGTGTGTGTGTATGTCTGTGTGGGTGCATCTGTCTGTATGTGTGTCTGCATGTTTTTGTTGTGAGTTAATGTGTGTGTGTGTGTGTGTGTGTGTGTGTGTGTGTGTGTGTGTGTGTGTGTGTGTGTGTGTGTGTGTGTGTGAGTGTGTGTGTGTGTGTGTGTGCATGAGTGTGTGCATCTGTGTGTGTGTGTGTGTGTGTGTGTGTGTTTGTGTGTGTGTGCATGCACACATACAAGTGCAGGTACACACATGCATGAATTTGTGTGTGTATGTATGTGTGCAAGCATGCATGCAAGCCAGACCTCAAAGATGATGGTGGTGTTGCCATGGAGAAGGGGCCCATATGTAATGTAGGAGTGTCCAACCACCCATCCCAGGTCAGAGGCTGCCCACCATACCTGTAATTACACACCACACCTGTAATTACACCCCATACCTGTTATTACCTGCCATACCTGTAACTACACACCACACCAGTAATTACACACCACATCTGTAATTGCACACCCCACCTGTAATTACACACCATACCTGTATTTACACACCTCGCCTGTAATTTTAAGCACATCCACAGTCACAATACACTGACATACATTTCAGAAATTTGGATTTTGATTGAAGGTGTTGATGAATAAAGTTCAGTTTTCAAAAAGATAATGAAAAAATCTACAGCTCAAGTTTTGGATGCAAAAGTTGTGTGTTTCATTTAATTAAGCCATCTGGACATGAAATAGCCATTGAACCTTCAAAAAAATTCCACATGAAGTGTGGTAGGTCAAGTTATTTTTTTTATGTGTTTCCATCAAAGTGTGGCTAAATCTTGTCCATTGTAATTCATAAACTAAGACTGAGTTACAACTTTCCTGCACAGTACATTTATTGATTGATAGAAGCAGTAACGTCATCTCCAGCAGGGACTGACACAACACCTAATTGTCTCCCACAACTGCTAACAAGTACAGCCACCTTGTCAAACCCCACCACAGTGGCATAGAGGCTTGGCCTGTTGGCAATTATGTGAGGTGATCAGGAGCCTGCTTGGGATAACTTGACTGCTATTTTCAATCACAGCAATCAAATACATATCTGTGTCCAATTTTAAACAAGAAGGGCAAAGCCCACACAACTCACATGATTGACCTTGACCTTTACATGACCTTGACCTTCAGGTGACCTTTAAGGTCAAGGTCAAACAACTAAACCTACCAATGACATCATATACTAAGAACTACTTTACACATTTTCCCTACCAAAATACATGTGACCTTGACCCAAGGTCAAGGTCATCCAAGGTCATGCAACACAAAGCTGTTAATTCAAGACATAGGAAGCACAATGGTACTTATTGGCACTTTCTACCATGAGATATGGTCACTTTTAGTGGTTCACTACCCCATTTTGGTCACATATTCATAAGGGTCAAAGTGACCTTGACCTTGATGATATGTGACCAAATGTGTCTCATGATGAAAGTATAACATGTGTACTACAATCTTATGAAGTTTGGAAGAGTTATCTTCCGTAGTTCAGGGTCAAGGTCACTTCAAAATATGTATACAATCCAACTTTAAAGACCTCCTGTGACCTTGACCTTGAAGCAAGGTAAATTAAACTGGTATCAAAAGATAGGGATTACTTTGCCCTATATATCATATATAGGTCAGGTATCCAATCTCAAAAACTTTAGAGAAAATTGGGAAAATGTGAAAAATGGCTGTTTTTTTTAACATTTACGGCCCCTGCGACCTTGACCTTCAAGCAAGGTCAAGTCACTGTGTATGTTTTTGTACGCCTTGTCATCATACACCATTATGCCAAATTGGGTGTTGATAGACTTAATAGTCTCCGAGAAAAATCCAATGTTAAAGTTTTTTACGGACGGCAGGACGCTCGGACGCCCGGACGCCTGGACGCCTGGACGGACAACACGGTTGACCTAGTATGAAAGTATAACATGTGTACTACAATGTTATGAAGTTTGGAAGAGTTATCTTCCATAGTTCGGGATCAAGGTCACTTCAAAATATGTATACAATCCAACTTTAAAGAGCTCCTGTGACCTTGACCTTGAACCAAGGTCACGTCGCTATGTATGCTTTTGTACGCCTTGTCATCCTACACCATCATGCCAAATTGGGTGTTGATAGACTTAATAGTCTCCAAGAAAAATCCAACGTTAAAGTTTTTTACAGTCGCCCGTACGCCCGGACGCCCGGACGCCCGGACGGACGAAAAGGGTGAGTACATAGACTCACTTTTGCTTCGCATGTGAGTCAAAAAGGAGTGTTAACGAGATCCTTCCTAAAGGCTACAAATGTCTAGATAAAGTGCATAGATGGAGGCTGCTTACCTCTCCTGGTTGGAGCCCGAAAATGTTGGACATGGACCAGTGGAGCACCACAGCATGACCTCCACTGGGTCTCACTACAGCCTATAGATACAAGGCACAGACAGGTGAAAGTACCACTGGATCTCATCACAGCTTGTAAATACAAGGCACAGACAGGTACAGGTACCACTGGGTCTCACCACAGCCTGTAGATACAAGGCACAGACAGGTGAAAGTACCACTGGGTCTCACCACAGCCTGTAGACACAAGGCACAGACAGGTACAGGTACCACTGGGTCTCACCACAGCCTGTAGATACAAGGCACAGACAGGTGAAAGTACCACTGGGTCTCACCACAGCCTGTAGATACAAGGCACAGACAGGTGAAAGTACCACTGGGTCTCACTACAGCCTGTAGATACAAGGCACAGACAGGTACAGGTACCACTGGGTCTCACCACAGCCTGTAGATACAAGACACAGACAGGTGAAAGTACCACTGGGTCTCACTACAGCCTGTAGATACAAGGCACAGACAGGTACAGGTACCACTGGGTCTCACCACAGCCTGTAGATACAAGGCACAGACAGGTACAGGTACCACTGGGTCTCACCACAGCCTGTAGATACAAGACACAGACAGGTGAAAGTACCACTGGGTCTCACCACAGCCTGTAGATACAAGGCACAGACAGGTACAGGTACCACTGGGTCTCACCACAGCCTGTAGATACAAGGCACAGACAGGTGAAAGTACCACTGGATCTCACCACAGCCTGTAAATACAAGGCACAGTCAGGTACATGTACCACTGGGTCTCACCACAGCCTGTAGATACAAGACACAGACAGGTGAAAGTACCACTGGGTCTCACCACAGCCTGTAGATACAAGGCACAGACAGGTACAGGTACCACTGGGTCTCACCACAGCCTGTAGATACAAGGCACAGACAGGTACAGGTACCACTGGGTCTCACCACAGCCTGTAGATACAAGGCACAGACAGGTACAGGTACCACTGGGTCTCACCACAGCCTGTAGATACAAGACACAGACAGGTGAAAGTACCACTGGGTCTCACTACAGCCTGTAGATACAAGGCACAGACAGGTGAAAGTACCACTGGATCTCACCACAGCCTGTAGACACAAGGCACAGACAGGTACAGGTACCACTGGGTCTCACCACAGCCTGTAGATACAAGGCACAGACAGGTGAAAGTACCACTGGGTCTCACCACAGCCTGTAGATACAAGGCACAGACAGGTACAGGTACCACTGGGTCTCACCACAGCCTGTAGATACAAGGCACAGACAGGTGAAAGTACCACTGGGTCTCACCACAGCCTGTAGATACAAGGCACAGACAGGTGAAAGTACCACTGGGTCTCACCACAGCCTGTAGATACAAGGCACAGACAGGTGAAAGTACCACTGGGTCTCACCACAGCCTGTAGATACAAGGCACAGACAGGTGAAAGTACCACTGGGTCTCACCACAGCCTGTAGATACAAGGCACAGACAGGTACAGGTACCACTGGGTCTCACCACAGCCTGTAGATACAAGGCACAGACAGGTACAGGTACCACTGGGTCTCACCACAGCCTGTAGATACAAGGCACAGACAGGTGAAAGTACCACTGGGTCTCACCACAGCCTGTAGATACAAGGCACAGACAGGTACAGGTACCACTGGGTCTCACCACAGCCTGTAGATACAAGGCACAGACAGGTGAAAGTACCACTGGGTCTCACCACAGCCTGTAGATACAAGGCACAGACAGGTGAAAGTACCACTGGGTCTCACCACAGCCTGTAGATACAAGGCACAGACAGGTACAGTACCACTGGGTCTCACCACAGCCTGTAGATACAAGGCACAGACAGGTGAAAGTACCACTGGGTCTCACCACAGCCTGTAGATACAAGGCACAGACAGGTACAGGTACCACTGGGTCTCACCACAGCCTGTAGATACAAGGCACAGACAGGTGAAAGTACCACTGGGTCTCACCACAGCCTGTAGATACAAGGCACAGACAGGTGAAAGTACCACTGGGTCTCACCACAGCCTGTAGATACAAGGCACAGACAGGTGAAAGTACCACTGGGTCTCACTACAGCCTGTAGATACAAGGCACAGACAGGTGAAAGTACCACTGGGTCTCACCACAGCCTGTAGATACAAGGCACAGACAGGTGAAAGTACCACTGGGTCTCACCACAGCCTGTAGATACAAGGCACAGACAGGTGAAAGTACCACTGGGTCTCACTACAGCCTGTAGATACAAGGCACAGACAGGTGAAAGTACCACTGGGTCTCACCACAGCCTGTAGATACAAGGCACAGACAGGTACAGGTACCACTGGGTCTCACCACAGCCTGTAGATACAAGGCACAGACAGGTGAAAGTACCACTGGGTCTCACCACAGCCTGTAGATACAAGGCACAGACAGGTGAAAGTACCACTGGGTCTCACCACAGCCTGTAGATACAAGGCACAGACAGGTGAAAGTACCACTGGGTCTCACCACAGCCTGTAGATACAAGGCACAGACAGGTGAAAGTACCACTGGGTCTCACCACAGCCTGTAGATACAAGGCACAGACAGGTGAAAGTACCACTGGGTCTCACCACAGCCTGTAGATACAAGGCACAGACAGGTACAGGTACCACTGGGTCTCACCACAGCCTGTAGATACAAGGCACAGACAGGTGACAGGTACCACTGGGTCTCACCACAGCCTGTAGATACAAGGCACGGACAGGTGAAAGTACCACTGGGTCTCACCACAGCCTGTAGATACAAGGCACAGACAGGTGACAGTACCACTGGGTCTCACCACAGCCTGTAGATACAAGGCACAGACAGGTGAAAGTACCACTGGGTCTCACCACAGCCTGTAGATACAAGGCACAGACAGGTGAAAGTACCACTGGGTCTCACCACAGCCTGTAGATACAAGGCACAGACAGGTACAGGTACCACTGGGTCTCACCACAGCCTGTAGATACAAGGCACAGACAGGTACAGGTACCACTGGGTCTCACCACAGCCTGTAGATACAAGGCACAGACAGGTGACAGTACCACTGGGTCTCACCACAGCCTGTAGATACAAGGCACAGACAGGTGAAAGTACCACTGGGTCTCACCACAGCCTGTAGATACAAGGCACAGACAGGTGAAAGTACCACTGGGTCTCACCACAGCCTGTAGATACAAGGCACAGACAGGTGAAAGTACCACTGGGTCTCACCACAGCCTGTAGATACAAGGCACAGACAGGTACATGTACCACTGGGTCTCACCACAGCCTGTAGATACAAGGCACAGACAGGTGAAAGTACCACTGGGTCTCACCACAGCCTGTAGATACAAGGCACAGACAGGTGAAAGTACCACTGGGTCTCACCACAGCCTGTAGATACAAGGCACAGACAGGTGAAAGTACCACTGGGTCTCACCACAGCCTGTAGATACAAGGCACAGACAGGTGAAAGTACCACTGGGTCTCACCACAGCCTGTAGATACAAGGCACAGACAGGTGAAAGTACCACTGGGTCTCACCACAGCCTGTAGATACAAGGCACAGACAGGTGAAAGTACCACTGGGTCTCACCACAGCCTGTAGATACAAGGCACAGACAGGTGAAAGTACCACTGGGTCTCACCACAGCCTGTAGATACAAGGCACAGACAGGTGAAAGTACCACTGGGTCTCACCACAGCCTGTAGATACAAGGCACAGACAGGTACATGTACCACTGGGTCTCACCACAGCATGTAGATACAAGACACGGACAGGTGACAGTACCGCTGGGTCTCACTACAGCCTGTAGATACAAGGCACAGACAGGTGAAAGTACCACTGGGTCTCACCACAGCCTGTAGATACAAGGCACAGACAGGTGAAAGTACCACTGGGTCTCACCACAGCCTGTAGATACAAGGCACAGACAGGTGAAAGTACCACTGGGTCTCACCACAGCCTGTAGATACAAGGCACAGACAGGTGACAGTACCACTGGGTCTCACCACAGCCTGTAGATACAAGGCACAGACAGGTGATAGTACCACTGGGTCTCACCACAGCCTGTAGATACAAGGCACAGACAGGTACAGGTACCACTGGGTCTCACCACAGCCTGTAGATACAAGGCACAGACAGGTGAAAGTACCACTGGGTCTCACCACAGCCTGTAGATACAAGGCACAGACAGGTGAAAGTACCACTGGGTCTCACCACAGCCTGTAGATACAAGGCACAGACAGGTGAAAGTACCACTGGGTCTCACCACAGCCTGTAGATACAAGGCACAGACAGGTGAAAGTACCACTGGGTCTCACCACAGCCTGTAGATACAAGGCACAGACAGGTGAAAGTACCACTGGGTCTCACCACAGCCTGTAGATACAAGGCACAGACAGGTGAAAGTACCACTGGGTCTCACCACAGCCTGTAGATACAAGGCACAGACAGGTGAAAGTACCACTGGGTCTCACCACAGCCTGTAGATACAAGGCACAGACAGGTGAAAGTACCACTGGGTCTCACCACAGCCTGTAGATACAAGGCACAGACAGGTGAAAGTACCACTGGGTCTCACCACAGCCTGTAGATACAAGGCACAGACAGGTGAAAGTACCACTGGGTCTCACCACAGCCTGTAGATACAAGGCACAGACAGGTGAAAGTACCACTGGGTCTCACCACAGCCTGTAGATACAAGGCACAGACAGGTGAAAGTACCACTGGGTCTCACCACAGCCTGTAGATACAAGGCACAGACAGGTACAGGTACCACTGGGTCTCACCACAGCCTGTAGATACAAGGCACAGACAGGTACAGGTACCACTGGGTCTCACCACAGCCTGTAGATACAAGGCACAGACAGGTGAAAGTACCACTGGGTCTCACCACAGCCTGTAGATACAAGGCACAGACAGGTACAGGTACCACTGGGTCTCACTACAGCCTGTAGATACAAGACACAGACAGGTGAAAGTACCACTGGGTCTCACTACAGCCTGTAGATACAAGGCACAGACAGGTGAAAGTACCACTGGGTCTCACCACAGCCTGTAGATACAAGGCACAGACAGGTACAGGTACCACTGGGTCTCACCACAGCCTGTAGATACAAGGCACAGACAGGTGAAAGTACCACTGGGTCTCACCACAGCCTGTAGATACAAGGCACAGACAGGTACAGGTACCACTGGGTCTCACCACAGCCTGTAGATACAAGGCACAGACAGGTACAGGTACCACTGGGTCTCACCACAGCCTGTAGATACAAGGCACAGACAGGTGAAAGTACCACTGGGTCTCACCACAGCCTGTAGATACAAGGCACAGACAGGTGACAGTACCACTGGGTCTCACCACAGCCTGTAGATACAAGGCACAGACAGGTGAAAGTACCACTGGGTCTCACCACAGCCTGTAGATACAAGGCACAGACAGGTACAGGTACCACTGGGTCTCACCACAGCCTGTAGATACAAGGCACAGACAGGTGAAAGTACCACTGGGTCTCACCACAGCCTGTAGATACAAGACACAGACAGGTACATGTACCACTGGGTCTCACCACAGCCTGTAGATACAAGACACGGACAGGTGAGAGTACCACTGCGTCTCACCACAGCCTGTAGATACAAGGCACAGACCGGTACAGTACCACTGGGTCTCACCACAGCCTGTAGATACAAGGCACAGACAGGTACAGGTACCACTGGGTCTCACCACAGCCTGTAGATACAAGGCACAGACAGGTGAAAGTACCACTGGGTCTCACCACAGCCTGTAGATACAAGGCACAGACAGGTGAAAGTACCACTGGGTCTCACCACAGCCTGTAGATACAAGGCACAGACAGGTACAGGTACCACTGGGTCTCACCACAGCCTGTAGATACAAGGCACAGACAGGTGAAAGTACCACTGGATCTCATCACAGCCTGTAGACACAAGGCACAGACAGGTACAAATAAAGGAACTTGCTTTTTGACTGAGACTGTCCATTTCACTGTCCAATAATGGGTGTTCAAACTGCACCTTTTTAACCCCTGGTCATCATGCCACATTTTGTTTTGCTCCAACACCATCTCAAATGCTCAGACACAGATTAAATAAAGTTACTCAGTCAAATTGGCAAACCAAATAATGTACAGGCAGATAGAGAAGCAGGTACGTACCTTAGGCAGTCCTGTGGTGCCTGAGGTGTAGAGCAGGTAGACAGGCTCTGTGGCTGAGACGGGCTCACATGGCTTTGACATTGCAGTCTCCATGGCGTCGTTCCAGTCAATGTCAAAGTCTGGAGTCATGGGGGCTCTATCATACTGCAAGCAAACAACACAAAGACAATTGCTAGAAGGAACCTTTGAGTAAGTGACAGATAATATTTGAACTACTAAGAATAAAGGGTCACAAACGTACACATCAGGATTACACACATACACATGCACACACACAGAAGTTTAAAAAACCATACACACACTTACACAGTCATAAACACACACACACACATACACACACATACACAGAGACAGAGAGAGAGAGAGAGAGAGAGAGAGAGAGAGAGAGAGAGAGAGAGAGAGAGAGAGAGAGAGAGAGAGAGAGAGAGAGAGAGAGAGAGAGAGAGAGAGAGAGAGAGAGAGAGAGAGAGAGAGAGAGAGAGAGAGAGAGATTAATTAAACTTTATTTTTCAAGGGAAATACATGAATTAGGCAGAACTGCCTATCTTACATCCAGTCCTTGTTAAAACAAGAAAACAAACAAACAAATCCAATCCCATCCCCCACCCCTAACCACCCTCTATCCCACACAAAATTCACACAATAACACAGGTTACAATCAATTCATGATAATGAAATACCACATTGGAAATAGCCACAAAGTGAACTTAGAATAAGATGAAAGTATCTAGGATGACTGCAAAAGAGAAGTATGTAGTTTCAATTTAAATTTCTCTAAAGATTTTGCAATTTTTAGTGAATTGGATAGTGTGTTCCACATAGTAGCCCCTGAATAAGATAGACTATGTTTAAACAAATCAATCCTAGGTTGTGGTATTATAAAGTTATGTACACGAATATTTGAATGTTGGAATAAGTTTATCAAATAATCAGGCACATCCCAATCATTAATTCTTTTCATTAAGTGTTACGGTAAGACCCTTTATCCTATTTCCTATGTTATTTGAAATGCAAGGTTTGGCGGGAATGACGGTCTGACCTTTGTTCTATTTTCTGTGCAGTTTGAAATGCGAGGTTTGGCGGGAATGACGGTCTGACCTTTGTCCTATTTTCTGTGTGGTTTGAAATGCGAGGTTTGGCGGGAATGACGGTCTGACCTTTGTCCTATTTTCTGTGTGGTTTGAAATGCGAGGTTTGGCGGGAATGACGGTCTGACCTTTGTCCTATGCAAGGTTTGGCGGGAACAAGCTAAGACCGTTGATGAGGCAAGGATGCTTCCCTGATGATTTGATTGGCTGAGTGTGATCACGTGTGGACTGTGGATGACTCTTCCTGGCCAGGAGCGTTTGGAAGTTAAACCAGTGTCCTCCTACTCCTAGCATAGGGTCGTGAAGAGACGTGGGCGAAGCTGCTCCGTGTTGCAGTGGGACACGTTAAAGAAATCCTTCAAGTCATCTCCCCCCCGACCATCTGACTGCTGTATGAAGAACAGTATTCTTCCTTGAATGAAAGAACAAGCTTCGCTGGTTCTGGAGGCCCTTTTCATCATATGGAAAAATTTTCCCTCAGTCGGTGCGGACCGCTGGCTGAGTGTGCAAGTCTGGATCCACATAAGTCTTTGGTGTCATGTTGTGTGTGGATACACCACAAGTGTCTATGGCCTTTCTAACCTCTCCTTCCAAGGGGTAGCCTTGAGAGAGAGAGTGTGTGTTGGTCTGAGTGGACAGCGTTCTTTGGGCAAAAGTTTTGTCAATGAAGCATTCGAGAAGTAGCGTCGCCCATCTGCTTGAAAACTCATGAGTAACTTTGGGATCAAATTCGTTGTTGGTTCAGAGGAAGCAATCCTCTACGTTTCAGTCAGAGGGTAGACTGATAGAATTTTTTATTGACGTTTTTATTCATTTGCCTTGAATTTGATCTTTATTCGTGATTCAGTTTCATTTTTAAAAATCTTTAACAAACATTGTGTCATGTCATGCAAGCAGTGAGATAATGAGTGAGTGAATTAATTATCCCCCCTCCACTTGTGATACCCCTAGACAAGAAAACAAGAAGAATTTGAGAATTGTATGAGAAGGTGGAGGAAGGTGATATTAAGACACATTTATTGAATTGTAAATGCTTATGAAAAGGCAATATGTTAAGTTCTTTCATTTTGTCATTTGTAGATAGTGAACTATCTGTTATCATAAGCTTAGAGGCTCTTTGATACAATGACTTCAGCCTTTTCAAGTTAGTGTCACTACAGCCACCCCAAATTGTTGACGTATAATTAATGTGAGATATGAGCATGGAAGAAGATTTTGCAAGTTTGAACATCAACAATATGTTTTAATTTGGAGAGAAGAAATAGATTAATTGATATTTTTTTTACAAATATAATCAATGTGTGATTGCCATCCTAAATGATCATCAATTATTACACCAAGAACTTTGTGCTCAACAGTATTTTCGAATCTCAAAGAATCAAGAACAAGAGGAAGAGATAAAGGATATATTTGATGTTTTTGTCTCGTAGTTATCACCATATATTTCGTTTTGGACGGATTAATGACTGTATGATTCAAAAAGCACCAGGCAAAGATAAATCTGACAGCAATCAACAGAGGTGCAGAGGACTGGACACAAGGGTCAAATGCTGGATAGGAGGGTCAGAACATTTGAATAAATCTACCTACACCTGAGTCACAACACCACAATAAACATATAAAGCAAAGAGTTAATACAAACAAGAAGAGCATGCACACTGCCACAACAGCACAGTTTTCCAGCAGACAATGGCTTACCCCTGGTCTGTTGTAGATGATGCAGTTCTTGGGTTTGAAGCTGCTCATATCTAGACCCCCTTGTAGTAGAGGCTTGTAGGGCACCAAGCGTGTTGGTTCAATGCCACAGTTGGCTGACACCACCACTTTGGGCTGAAGGGAAAAGAACAAGATGATGCAAGGCTGAACATTGAAATGTTTTCCTAGGCATGTTGAAGTAAGATCTACCTGACCAACACATGTATTGAGTTGCCTGGAATTCTTTTTTAACTATGACATCCCCATAAATTCATTCACTGATATAATGAACAGGTCACAAAAAGGACGCAATTGCTTTGTTTATCAGGAAATCACCTCCTGCAAAGAATACAAAAATGAAATGGTCAAAAACAAAAATTTTATCAAAAACATTATTCCACATACATGTATTACCATTAGAAAATTATCAATTTACTGTTTATATGGTAAAAGAATGTTTACATACATGCATACAAGACAACACACCCCATTCTACTTTTCCCTTTCTTTTTTTTCTTTCTGACGTTCTCTCCTACCGCTGAACTGCAGTCAGACTTTTTAAAACTTTTTTAACAATTTTATTTTAATTGTCATACATCATAATTACTACACAAAACATCATTATCAACATCATTTTTCTGACAATGTCTTCACGTAATTTTAGTTACAACCTCCTCCTCAATCTTCTTATCATCACATCATAGCCGTGTCATAGTATTCCATTATCATTGATATCATTATTATTACCATCCCAACTCCAATATAATCATCATTTGTCCTATCATGTTATAAATAAATACATAAATACATAAATAACTACATGAATACATAATTCATAAAAAATACCTGAACACATGAACGAATGAAGGAACAAACAATCGAACGAACGCATGAATAAATAAACAAATAAACAAACAAACAAACAACCAAACAAAATAAATAAATAAATAAATAAATAAATAAATACATACATACATACATAAATAAATAAATAAATACATAAATAAATACATAAATAAATAAATACATAAATAAATAAATCATTTAATCATCCATACATACATACATACATAAATAACCAAATAAATAAATAAATAAATAAATAAATAAATAAATACATACATACATACATAAATAAATAAATAAATACATAAATAAATACATAAATAAATAAATACATAAATAAATAAATCATTTAATCATCATTACACATCATAGTAATAACAGTATCATTACCACCTTGAAGCCTACTGCTTCTCTCTCTCTCTCTCTCTCTCTCTCTCTCTCTCTCTCTCTCTCTCTCTCTCTCTGACACATTACAACAATTGTGGATCAAATTATATCCATGTGTGTTTACACACAATACCCCTACCTGAAAACACATACACACACACACACACACACACACTCCCACAAAATGTATACGCACCTACGTCATTAACTCCTTCCTTCTTTGAAAAGGATCGAATGGGAAGGAGCAACAACGATTTTAGACGACTTCTATCTCACATCAGTATACCTTTAGAAACCAGAAAAACGTAAGACATCATGGTCCAATTGTCTATTTGTATGTACAAAATGAAATTTCCACTTAAACAGCCAGAACACACTCACACTCACACACACACACACACACACACACACACACACACACACACACACACACACACACACACACTCCTACACGCACACACCTCCATGCACACACCTACACGCACACACTTTTTCAAAAGGTATCTCTAGTGGCAATGCTATTACCCAATCATCCAGAAAGGAAGCGCTCCCTTAGGCTCAACTGGTGTGCAAATATCGCCCATAGTGGAGTAGTCGATTCCGACTTCTTCTTCTTCATGCTGATACAAATTTTTCTAATCAAAATTATATGATCTATTATTTTCATTTCGTGACTTCTAATGTCTTTTCTTCATAGTCCAAATATCACGTCTAGAGCTGATAGCCTTACGTTATGTGATGTTAATCTTAACATATCTCCCTCCACCAAATTCCAAAATGTTTTAACGGATGGACATTCAAAGAAAAAATGCTCCACATAATCAATTTTGTTAGGACATAGCGAACATTTGTTATTAGCTTTCACTTTCATTTTAGCAAGAACGATATTTGTTGGGTAAATATTATGCAGTAGTTTCCATTGCAGCTCTCTCAGTCTGGTTTCTCTAGTTGACACAATCGGCTTCAACCACGTGTTCTTTGACACGATAACATCATATTTCCTTTTCCAAAACCCATTTGCACAAGGTGTGCTTTCCTTATCCTTCTGTAGCAAATTTAGGAAATGTCTTGCTTTGAAGCCTTGAACATTGACTCCGTTGAACATCAGAGCGCTGCTGGGTTTTGCTTAACTATTGGTATGTAACGTCTGCAACCACTGTGAAGGCATGGCATTTCTTAAGGCATTGTGCTCAAAAAGTGTCCTGCCCTTATCTCCCACTACAAGCCTTATTTCTTCAAAGGTTAGTAATGTCTTTTCTGGTTTGTTTACTACCTGTTCAATCATCTGAATTCTTTTCTCTTCACATGAACAGAAGTGCAGAAGTGTACCCCTGTATTTTATCAGGTCGTTATACCACAATCTTTGGTGTAAAATATCTTTATTTTTCACCTCAGCAAGTGTCAGCACTTTTTTGAGTGTCAGCCACGTTATTACTACTTCCCTTCAGAAGTGACTCTTAATTTTCTTCAGACACTTGATATTCGAAGGCTTCATATTCACATTGAATATACCGCATCCTTGAGTAGTTTGGGAGAGGTACCAAAAGGGGATTTGAGCCCACTGCTCATCTACTGCCGACATAATTTTCGGAACCCATTGTAGATAGAACGACTTCTGCATGTCCATCACATTCAACACCTTCAAACCACCCTTGGAGAAGTCTGCCTCCATTACGGCTCTCTTTACCTTCTCAAAAGCTTTCATATTGTTAGTGCGTCTTTTCCAGATAAAACGATAGAAAGTTGTATTTAGTTCTTTAATCACTTTCTCATGTAAGCCTATAGACTGCATTATAAAGATGAACTGGCTTACTAACAGAGACTTAACGATTAACACTTTTCCTCTTATACTTAGGTCTCTTTTTTCCCACCTTTTATACATTTTTTTACATTATGTAGCCTTTTTGTCCAGTTTTTGTCTATGTCTATGGCTCTTCTGGTATTAGAAAAGTAAACCCCAAGGATTTTGACCTCTGTCACACAGTTGTTTCTCAGTCTTTCCTCATTCTGCACGCCTATTGCCATTACTTTTGTTTTGCCTTTGTTTAATCGAAGGCCAGAAAACTTTGAAAAGTCTTCCAGAACTGGGAAAAATTTTTAATGTCGTGACCTGTCCTCACACATAAAGTGATGTCATCTGCATACTGTTGGCTTTTGATCGTCACTTTCCCTCCATGATTCGAAGGTACTTCAATTCCCTGCACGTTGCTGCTTCTTATTTTTATTGCCAGGATTTCCGATGCAAGAATGTAGCTTAGGGGGGAGAAAGGGCATCCCTGTCTAATGCCACATGTCACCTGAAATGGCTCCGTTATCCATCCCCCTTGGTTAATACTACTGATAGAATTTGATATGAGCACTGATACCCACTTTTGAAAATCCAGGCCAAACCCAAATGTGTCCAATGTCTCCTGGAGCAAGTGCTTTGACACCGAATCAAAGGCCTTCGAGAAGTCCAAGGACAGTAGGTATCCCGGTTCCTCCTTGGTTTGTACATATTCTATTACATCCTCTATAGTTCTTAGTGCAGTTGCTATGTTCCTTCCCTTTAGATACCCTACTTGTTCAGGACTGATTAATTTTTTTTTTTTTTTTTTTTTTTTTTTTTTTTGCTATGAGGGGGCCCATTTAATTGCGACAATTATTAATTTATCAATGACTCCACCCATCCGCTGAGCCAGAATTTTAGCTAATATCTTATAGTCACTGTTCAGAAGAGTTACTGGACGCCAGTTGTCCAGTTCATCCCGAGGGAGATCTGAACTTTTGTGTAATAGAGTGATAATGCCCTGCCTTTGGGTGTATGGAAGTTCCCCCTTCACGAATGCCTCGTTATAAGTGTCTGTAAGTATTTGTTTCAGTTTGTTGTAGAAAAATTTTATGAACTCAGTTGTTAAACCATCGCTACCTGGCAATGTTCCATTTTTCAAAGATTTGGTGGCAGTGCCTGCTTCCTCTGTCGTGATGCCACCTCTACTTTTCCTGTTGTTGCTGCTATTGTTGTTATGCTTGTTGTTGTATCTCCCACTGCTATTGGATAATGCACATTGACAATCAGGGCTGTAACATTCTAATCATATCCCTATCCATACAAACAATAACAACAACCTCATTGTTATGAACACCACTAAATTTACAGTTGTCAACGTTACTGTAACTGCTGTCAATGTTGTGGTGGTGGCAGTGGTGATGGTGGTGGTGGGATGGTGGTGGCAGTGTGGTGATAGTGGTTCTTTCATCATTGGTGTAATTATTGCCACTATTATTGTTGTTGTTACTGCTGCTGTTAGTGCTGTTGAAGATTTCTTCACTACTGCAAGAGCAGACTACTGCAAACCAAGTGCACAACACAGGGAGGCTGCACCTCAGCATGCTGGATGCGGGTGGCCAGCTCCTTGGAGCCAAAACCGCCAAAGACAAGGGAGTGGATGGCACCGAGTCTGGCGGAGGCAAGCATGGCCACCACTGCCTGGGGAATCATGGGCATGTAGATGAGGACCCGGTCCCCCTTCCGCACCCCTGCATCCCACAGCACTCCTGCAAACCTTGACACCTGGAAAAGTGCACAGACAGAACATGACAATTTGGAGCCACTGCAGCATTTCAATGTAAACCTTGACACCTGTAAGCATGAGTAAGAATCTGACAACTTGGAGTAGATATCTGATTAAGTTTCATGCCATCAAGAAAAAAAAATCATCCTTTTCTGTTATAAATGAACTGAGTTTCATTATGGACTGTTCATTTAGTACCTGTCTAGTGTTTACAGATCTGTTAATATTATTTGCCCAACATTTGAAGTGGCATATTTACACTGATGGCATGTTATAAAGGGCTGGATTGCAGATCACACCTGAAGCAGTCTCTGCTTAGTTCAAGGGAAAACAGAAATGCCTTGAGAGTCTTCACTCACGTCTTCAAATTTAAATGCTTGAATGATGGAACAATCAGAAATATATGTGATGATCTAGGACATGTGTAAGGATTCTCCTCAACAAAGCGTCATGGTTTTATTTCTTCGAGTTGATCTGACAAAAAATTCACCTAGGACCCATTGATGCAATGATAAATTTGTATGGTCCTTCTACACGTCACTCTCCTGCTCTATTTGGTGAAGGTTGCAATTTATCACTCAGACACCTGGATCTCAAATCCCTGTACAGTTTCACTTTTTTTATTTACATTTGTACATCATTCAACTTTTCATGGGACCACTTGGTCAATCTTTTGTTGGAGCCTGAAGTTAAACACAGACACAATCAGAACACACAGACAAGCACTATCTCCACTCCCAGAGGAGTACCTCATCCTGATGCTGGCTCTTGGCCATGTCAACTGTCAACAACATTCCACAGTGCCTTACTGCCCTTACTGCCCTCACCGAGTCCTCCCAGGAAGAATACACATGTTTGAAATATGTATGTATGATGTTCACCTGGGCTTATTCTATGCATTGCTGCTGCCATTGTCATAATGCACCCAGCTGCCAGGAGGGGCTGCACTCCCTCTCAGGTTTTCCTTCATCATCCTCTTCCTCCTCTTCCTCATCATCATGCACATCATCATTATCATGCACATCATCATTATCATGCACATCATCATTATCATGCACATCATCATCATCATGAACATCATCATCATGCTCATCATCATCATGCTCATCATCATCATGCTCATCATCATCATCTTTATTAATTTGTACTTTTATCCCTTTTGAGAAAATTCTTTTTGAGAAATTTCATCTCTGCTCGCTGCTGTGCAGCATCCAGACAGGTTTTACTCCTCAGTAGGAGAGGCAATGTGAGTGAAGCCCCTTGCCCAAGGATGCAACTCTATGATCTGTGCAGATTCAAACACCTTGCCCAAGGATGCAACTCTATGATCTGTGCAGATTCAAACACCTTGCCCAAGGATGCAACTCTATGATCTGTGCAGATTCAAACACCTTGCCCAAGGATGCAACTCTATGATCTGTGCAGATTCAAACACCTTGCCCAAGGATGCAACTCTATGATCTGTGCAGATTCAAACACCTTGCCCAAGGATGCAACTCTATGATCTGTGCAGATTCAAACACCTTGCCCAAGGATGCAACTCTATGATCTGTGCAGATTCAAACACCTTGCCCAAGGATGCAACTCTATGATCTGTGCAGATTCAAACACCTTGCCCAAGGATGCAACTCTATGATCTGTGCAGATTCAAACACCTTGCCCAAGGATGCAACTCTATGATCTGTGCAGATTCAAACACCTTGCCCAAGGATGCAACTCTATGATCTGTGCAGATTCAAACACCCTACTCACCAGCCACAAGCCACTGCAGGTCAGACACTCTAACCATTTGGCCATTCATGATTAAAAATTTATTGGTCACATGTTCAGCGTGTGAAAGAGGTGCCTGTTGTTGCTTACAAGATCTCTAAATTTAGATCAATGGGTTTGAAGTGGAACACTCATGAGGGAGTGCAGCCCCTTACTGGTAGCTAAGGGCAGAGTAGGAATGGCAGCTAAGGGCAGAGTAGGAATGGCAGCAGGGGGCGGGGAATGGCTGTTTATGGACATTGCATGTTAATTTGTGCATGAGTCAGGTCTACATTTCTGCCTGTGACAAAAGAAACTAACATCCCAACATCACAAGACACCAGCCTGCAGCTTACCAGTTCCAGGAGCTGGTAGTAGGTGATGTACTCAATGACTCCCGAAACTGGACTGTCATGAATGATGGCCAGCTGGTCACCTCGACCTGCTGCCACGTGTCTATCCACAGCATTATGACAGGTGTTCAGTTCCCCTCCCACAAACCTGCAAGGCAAAGAACCACTGTAGCTTTGTTGCAGGTAGTGCTGCCATGCATCCCGTCCCTTGCCTCCACACTCTGCGCATTGTGACAGGTGTTCAGTTCCCCTCCCACAAACCTGCAAGGCAAAGAACCACTGTAGCTTTGTTGCAGGTAGTGCTGCCACGTGTCTATCCACAGCATTGTGACAGGTGTTCAGTTCCCCTCCCACAAACCTGCAAGGCAAAGAACCACTGTAGCTTTGTTGCAGGTAGTGCTGCCACGTGTCTATCCACAGCATTGTGACAGGTGTTCAGTTCCCCTCCCACAAACCTGCAAGGCAAAGAACCACTGTAGCTTTGTTGCAGGTAGTGCTGCCACGTGTCTATCCACAGCATTGTGACAGGTGTTCAGTTCCCCTCCCACAAACCTGCAAGGCAAAGAACCACTGTAGCTTTGTTGCAGGTAGTGCTGCCACGTGTCTATCCACAGCATTATGACAGGTGTTCAGTTCCCCTCCCACAAACCTGCAAGGCAAAGAACCACTGTAGCTTTGTTGCAGGTAGTGCTGCCATGCATCCCGTCCCTTGCCTCCACACTCTGCTCTTTGTCACCATTCCCACACCACCCCTAGCCACCCACAAGTTCCTTTTGGAATTCTGTCTTCTCTATGTAGCAGCCATGTGATGATCTTGTGGCAGAACCCCCATGTGAGGTATATAAAACTGCTACATTTAGAAGAATCAATTTGAGGAGGAAAACATGGGGAACACACGATTCTGCAGACTTCCCAAGAAACAAGTTTTACAACTTTTTTATGACCTTTTCATGACCTTTTCATGACTTTTTGAGAAATTTTATGACATTTTCTTGCATAAACATGTGAAAATTACAACTGTTTCACAATGCTAGGGGCGTCTGGCTTCTTCTGCTCATAGTAACCAATAGAGAAATGTGGGCTTTGTATCTCCAGCTCAGTGATGTTGCACCCAGTCAAGGGAAGTAACTCTGCAGGCCATGTGACAGAACGTGATCACTCGCATGCCAGTAAGCACTACTGAAGAAAAATTCAGCTGATGCAGAAATTTCACAACTTTTTCATAACCAAAATTTTCAAAACTTGTCAAGGCCTTTGAAAAATATATAGCAAATTTAACAACTTTTCCGTGTTTTTAATGACCACAGAAACCCTGGGAAGAGCTTGCCCCATTGCTGGTGGCTACAGGAGGAAAAGGGATGTTGACAAAGGGTTGTACATGGCAGTATGGGACATTACGCCCCAAGTGAAGTATAACAGAAGAGCATTCATCTTGGTGTTAAAGCTACAGTCCAACGACAGAAACATGATAATCCAGTATAAGATAATGCAAGACAGCACCAAGTAACATCAAACAGTGATGCATGCAATGCCAGAGAGTAACACCACAGTAACATGGCTTCATGCAACCTTCACACACAGACAGTGCACTCTAGCCATCCTCAGCTTGGAAGGCCAGGAAATGCAACATCCTGCTTGGTAACACCTAAGTTAAATGAGGCTCAAATAGGATTTGGAGCAAAACAAATGTACACTGCACAATACCAGGTAATTACTCATCAAATAGGTGTCACCATGTCCAGTATTAATTACCCATTTCAAGTTTGAAGAATGACATTTAAGCACCTCTAAAAATTGCATCTGCAAGCCAAGAGTGAGTTATTTATTTTAGCCACACAATCATTCAACATAATTTAAACCATGGAAAAGGCTATGCATGTATATCAACTGTACATTCTGTACAAGAGCACAAGCATTTTATCTCTTCAACCCCTGTTCAAGAAGTTGACTGATGTTATCATCAAAGTGATTCCAATAAAATTGACATTTCCTAAGGAGAAGTAGAAATTATTAATAGAAACAAATGGATGACAGGTCGACCAATTGTCCTTCAAACAACCATTTGAAATTTTGATGCATGCATCTAATTACATGTGTGAAGATTTCTGCTCAGCAACTTATATTGTTATCTCCCTTCTCAAGATTCTGGTCCTCGTTGCATAGACGTGTGGTCCTGCGATGCATTGGCCGATGTCAACATGTATCAAGAATTGCATACCTCCCTCATCAGCTGGAATGCTGCAGTCTTTGTGTTTTCAGGGCCTGCTTCAGTAGCACCCTCACAGCCAGCCTCAAGCAGCATTTACATATGTTTTCAATAATTATGCTGTTGACACATGTTGACACCGGCCTATTCCTCGCAGGATTCTAGAGTCGGCAACGCGCCCCAGCCACGAAGGTCTCTTGAGTCTCCAGCAACGAAGAGTGATTTATAAACCACATGTGGCCTTGGCGTATCACTGTCACCATAACTTATGGCATAATTTAAGTGTTTGGGTCGTCCTTCGATCGTGGCTCACCGTCACATCAAGGTTCGTGTATACGATCGATGCCTGTAGTGCATAATGCTTTATCTCAAGCTGCCTCTGCAAATTCGTATGAACATTTAATTTTAAAAAACCACACGCATAAAGTTGTACATGCACACACACTGCTGAGACGATCGAGCGTCACACGAGGTCAGGCAACGGCAAAGTGGCGTTGCCGAGCGCAACTGGAATCTCTCTCAACTCAGATTTTATGTGTGTGCACACTCACCACTTGGTAAACGGCGGGTTGTTGTTGTCAACAACGCGATTCCATTTTTTGTGCCACTCGATCCCCTCTGCAGCTTCGGCCCAGAAATCTTCAGGGTTGTGCAGAGACTGTTGAAAGGCTTCGTCGTAGTTAGTGGCACAACGACCTGCGCTGCTCGAGATAGCGCGGGTACCGATTCGGACGTGGCGCCGTCTCCACAGCGAACAAGTCCGATTGCAGACAGTCGCTCGCAAAACTGTGTTGCAGGCGCGAAGCCTACCCAAGGCCAGAAAGCGACTTGCAACACCCATCACAACAAGCGGAAGCGGCTGGCTTGCATTCGAATTTAGGCGATGAACTTCAGGCCATTTCGGTACAGCCTACAACTGTTTCGTAGACCTTGACTTGAGTAGAATCATGCCATACCGGTGTCGACCCAGATAGCTTCTGTAGTAACAATAATTATAGTGCACGCTCACCAGCGCGTGTTGACCGCTTGCTGATGCGCTGTGAAAGAAAACAGTTTTCGTCAGTCTCCGTCGTTTCCGTAGCTGAGTCGTACCCTCTCCAGTCCTACTTATCAGGTAGTGTGCCCGAAGAACATGAAGTAGGCCTACGGTTCCATCCAGGATGCCGCTTCATTGACGTCATGCTATTATCAGATTAGTCTGCTCCTCTCATGCACTCGATCAGCACGACTTCGAATTCGAGAGCTCGCTTGCAGCTACCCTGGGTGGAAATCGACACGCTGAATCGGTATGGCGAAAAAGTCGGAAGGTATGTTCATATTGATCAGCATTCTCATGGAGGAAAGTTCAATTATTTTATTTGAAATAAAACGAACGCAGTACCCAGATAGCATGAAAACGTTTTAAAAATGTTTTATTTTGGTTTGAATGGTTTGATTTACGTTTACGGTTCACAATGAAACATTAAAAAAACGTTTTAGAAATGTCGTCGCAAAAACTGTTTAAATGCAAACTTTAAAAAAATGTTTTATAAATGTTGACGCAAAAACAGTTTGAATGCGATCTTTCATACATTAATTAATTCTATGTTGCCTATAACTAGCTAGGCCTGCCCTGCACATAATTATATGCGGGGAGGGGCCGCTATTGCGGAGGGTCGCTATTACGGGATTTTTTAAACAAAAGTTCTTAAGACAATTTTGATTCTTTTGTCCTAAAACGCCCCAAAAAATTAATTTGTTACCTTTTTTTGAAAAAACTTAGAAATTTTTAGAAATTAGGAAGTGTGTGTGTTTTATAACGGGTGAAGCTTTATATTCTAACTCCATCCCACGTTTATAATAATAATAATATGTTTATTTATAAGGCGCACTTCCTCCACACAGTCAAAAAAGTACATAGTGGAGCTCTAGGCGCACACGCACACAAAAACACACACACATTATCATCAAACAGTCTGAGCCTGAACATGAAACGCACACACGCACGCTATAATACAACATGCATCCTACACGTAAAGACACACACACATGCATTATATACAACCATGAGCCTGAAACATTCAGCAAGTACGAAATAGTTTCAATACGACTTAGAGAACAAGTGGGTTTTCAGATTTGACCTAAAGCAAGCTGCAGTGTTTGCATGACGCACTGAGAAGGGGAGTGCGTTCCAGGTGGTAGGACCCTGGTATGAAAAAGTACGCTGACCAAATGTTTTTGACCTAACGGATGGAATTTTGAAGATGCGAGTGTCGCAAGAAGAGCGAAGTTGTCTAGATGGTGTGTAGATGTGAAGGAGTTGAGACAGATAGAGAGGAGCGACAGCAGAGACAGAGTTGAAGCAGAGGCAGGAGGTTTTGTATTGGATCCTAGCAGAAACTGGTAGCCAATGAAGAGAGTGGAGGATAGGAGTAATGTGATGAGACTTTCTAACTTTACAGATGAGGCGAGCAGCAGAGTTCTGGACTCTTTGGAGCCGATCCACGAGATGCTTAGGGCAACCGGAAAGAAGGCTATTGCAGTAGTCGAGGCGTGAAAGAATGAAAGCACAGACGAGAGTTTGAGTAGCTTCTTGTGTGAGAAGATGACGAATTGCACTGATCTGTCTGATGTGCATGTAGGCGATCTTGCATGTGTTCCTGACGTGTTCTGACATATTGAGATGACAATCTAAGGTAACACCAAGGTTCCTAACTGATGGAACGAACTCCACATCACAGTCGCCAATCTTAAGAGAAGAAGGGAGGGCATCAGTGGCTGTCCTGCTTGATCTTACTAGCATGCATTCTGTTTTACTGTCATTCAGTTGAAGCTTATTAAAGGTCATCCAGTTCTTAACATCTAGAACACAGTTTTGCATGGATTCAACGGTGGGTTGGATTTGATCGAGGGTAGCTTCTTTGTAAAGCTGGTTGTCGTCGGCAAATGCATGTTGGTTTATGGAATGTGAACCTACAATGTCGAACAGGGGTTGCATGTACATGACAAACAAGACTGGTCCGAGGACGGAGCCTTGGGGGACACCAAAACTGACTGAAGAGGTGGCTGATGTCAAGTTATTTACAGATACTGTTTGCTGTCTATTTGAGATGTAGGAGTGAAACCAGGAAAGGGCCGTGTTAGTGATTCCGTAGGTGTTCTGCAGGCGAGTGAGGAGAATGGAGTGGTCTATCGTGTCAAATGCTGCGGAGAGGTCGAGTAGGGTGAGAAAACATACTTTGCTATTGTCAAGGGAGGTAAGGAGATCATTAGCTATCTTCAGTAGGGCGGTTTCAGTGGAATGGTTTGATCGGTACGCAGATTGAAGTGGGTGTAGCAAGTTGTGAGAGGACAGGTGTTCAAGAAGTTGATTGAGGACGATTCTCTCCACGACCTTCGACAGAAATGACAGGTTTGACACTGGTCTAAAATTCTTGAGATCGTTGGGGTCTAGACTAGGTTTCTTGAGGAGGGGCTTGACTAATGCTGACTTGAAAATATCTGGGAAAGAGCCTGACACTAGTGAGTCGTTGATGACGGACGTGATGGTGGGGAGAAGGGCGTCTAAACACTCTACGAGGAGGGGAGTGGGGATGGGGTCAAGTACACATGAGGTGGGGGTGGCACTAAGAATCACCTTTTTCACAGTTTCCTCAGAAACACTGTGAAATGTTGGGAGCGGATCACCCTGGAAGGAACGCTCAGTGACTGGAGGGGTGGGGGGAGACTGCTTATCAAGACTTTCTCTAATGGACTTAATTTTGCCTTCAAAGAATTCCAAAAAGCGGGACGGGAGCTCAGAAGGAGCATAAATAGTGGGGAGTAAGGAAGATTTGGTCTTACCCAGAAGCTGGTTACAGACACTGAACAGTTCCCTGCAAGATGACCCCTCCACGATCTTGGCACTGTAAAAGGCCGTCTTGGTGGCCTGAACAAGCTTTGTCACACATTTCTTTGCTTTGTTGTACAGCTGTTTGTGCACTGTTAATCTGGACTTCAACCATTGTCTCTCAGCCTGACGCCTCTGCCGCTTTGCGGCCTTAATCTCTTCACTGAACCAGGGGGCGTTCACATTGCGCGAGGAGACCTTGCGCTGCGCCGCAGGCGCGTGAGCGTCCAGTACGTCACGAAGGGTAGAGTCAAGGTCAGCAGCAGAAGGCGTAGGAAAGTCAGCAAGACGCTGCCTAAGATCGTCCTGAAACACATTCCTATCGATTGCACGAATGTTACGAGCGATGACGACGACAGGCTGAGGACGCGGAACGGCGACGTTGAGACAAGCCATGACACAGTAATGGTCCGTGGTGATTGCGGTGGAAACAATGGTGGACTTTACTAGCTTATCATCAGAACGATGAACGAGCCAGTCGATAACATGACCCCTAACATGGGTAGGAGCACATACAACCTGAGTGAGATCAAAAGTAGCGAGAATGTCCAAAGTCTTCTCTGTGAGCGATTCATGAGCACAATCAAAATGAACGTTAAAGTCACCAAGAATGACCGACGACCCTGAAAGGGTGTTACACAGTTCAAGCAAGTCGGGAAGCTCTCAACGGGTGGTCCCTGTGCCCTAACTCAACGGGTGGTCCCTGTGCCCTAACTCCAGGGCCCGACGCTGATGTTGGACACAAGCGTGACAAAAAGTAACGCGTCCGGGTTTAGGCGAAACTCCCCGGACAGGCTAAGTCAGTCAGGCGGGGTGGCGGGAGCGGCCTAGGCTGAGCGCTATCGGTAAAACCCGAAAAATTTCCAAGTTTTTTCCAAAAAAAGTAACATTTTTTTTTTTTTTGCGTTTTAGGACAAAAGAATCAAAATGGCCTAAGAACTTTTGACCAAAAAAAAATCCAGCAATAGTGGCCCCCCACAATAGAAAAAAAGTTCAAAAAAAAAAGGTAACAAAAATGTTATGTTTTTTTTGGCGTTTTAGGACAAAAGAATCACAATTGTCTTAAGAACTTTTGTTTTAAAAATCCTGCAATAACGGCAGCGGCCCTCCGCAATAGAGAGCCGACCCCATTGAAAGTCCCTACCCAGATAATTATTACATGCAGAGCCGAAACCCTGCGTGGGACAGACAGGGAAAATGTGTCTTAGCTTTTGTTGTTTTTTGTTGTTGTTGGTATGTATTGGTAAGTGTGTGTATGGTGTGAATGTGTGTGTACGGTGTGAGTGTGTGTGAGTGTGAGTGTGTGTGTGTGTGTGTGTGTGTGTGTGTGTGTGTGTGTGAGAGAGAGAGAGAGAGAGAGAGAGAGAGAGAGAGTGTGTGTGTGTGTGTGTGTGTGAGAGAGAGAGAGAGAGAGAGAGAGAGAGAGAGAGAGTGTGTATGTGTGTGTGTGTGTGTGTGTGAGAGAGAGAGAGAGAGTGTGTGTGTGTGTGTGTGTGTGAGAGAGAGAGAGAGAGAGAGAGAGAGAGAGAGAGAGAGAGAGAGAGAGAGAGAGAGCGCACATACAATCAAGGTAGGTCAATTTCTCCCCTCCGCAAATCAAACAAATACGTCGCTAATCTTGCTGTTCAACGAGTCCCCCAACACTTGCACTTACACACGTGTTCGTACACGCATTGCGAGCAATAGGACGTGATAGCTTGACCTATTCAGAGCGGCGAGGGAAAATCATGGCCAGTCCTATAGCGCAAGCTGCATCCGTCAAAATAGGTCGGAGGCTAGGCCCGCTTGGCCTTTGGACTGGGAGAGCTCTGGAAATTGGAGAAGGATGTTATTGTGCCAGCGCCTAGCTGCCCGCCAATTACAGTTGTGCCCGGCATTCCTCACCCAGCTTCCAGCTCCTTCACTCGAAGGACTGCACTGCCTTCATGAACTCGATCGACAGTTTTTCATCTGACAGTGCCCAAGGCAAGAATGAATTTCGCTGTGTGACTAAAACTCCAGAGTCGCTCACCTGATGGGAGAGTTAAAAAAAATTGAAGCACTTTGATGCTATTTTCAAATGTCCGTGACTTGTTAACAACTGTCACATTGTCCCCCACACCGTCCACCAAGTTTCTCATCACGCGTCAACAAGTCACTAAGTCACTATAGTTTCATAACGCTTCAATAGCAAACAAGCTTAAACTAGAGTTCAATGTTCTCGCCCAGCAGTTTCAATGGATGCATTGGATGTGCACACAAACGATGCAATTAAACCACTGCCAGAAAAAAATGCAGAAAAGAAGCAACGAAGAAAGGAAAAAGACAAGGAATATGAGGAGAAAAAAGTTCATTTGTTCCAGGATAAATGGCATTTCCATGTAGAGCACATTGATGACCTGAAAGACTCTGCTACACCAATGAACAACTGCAGTGCAGCAGGGTGAACACTACCACTGCCACTCAAGTATTAGTGCAGAAAATTTGCTACTAATGCATAGCCTTTTACCGACCTCCATCTACCCTCATTGGTGCCTGCTGAAGTGGCTATGAACATTGTTCAAAATCTATCTACTAAATAATCTACTCACAAGGTAGGGATAGTTGTATTTTTGCATTTCTGAGTACCATTTGTTTAAAAAAAGGTTTTGTCAGTATTGAGTGGATAATGTTTGATCTTTTATGCGCTTTAAGGGGGATGGATTGATGGATGTATGGATGGATGGATGGATGGATGGATGGATGGATGGATGGATGGATGGATGGATGGATGGATGGATTGGATGGATGGAGTTTTATGGCCTATCATCCATTGTAGGCTATGCAAGGCCATTAAGCTCGAAAATCACTAGAGAATAGTCCAGAGTAAGTGCAAATAAAGTCAATTTCCCTATTTATTCGCCTCTTTGCTTTAAGTTTATATTTTTCATGTAGTGAGATTTAAGTTGTTGTTTTTTCTGTTAGTGTAAATTTGCAATTTACAAGTTCTTCAATCTGAAAAAAGAAGAAAAGAGAATGGCTGGGGGGTAGGGTGTGTGTGGTAGGTAGAGGAGAACAGCAAGTTCTCAAAGGAAGTGTTTTGTAAGCAGACTGAGATTACCATCAAAAGATGACAGTAAGGAAGTGTGAATATACCAAAGCTACTTCTATTCTCAAGTTCCATGATAACTGATAGTTGTGCCATTTTGTTCCAGGATGTCATCTGTTTCTGAAGTTTCCTAGTCAGTTTTGAGTTAGTTTAACTCTTTCCGTCCCATTCGCCGCACAGTGCGCCAAAGCGCATTCAGTTGCCTCCCGTCCGCCGCACTCTGCGCCAAAGCTACTTCGCTTCGTTTCGTTTGTATAATCCACACTTTCTAGTGTTCTCTATCGGACCCAATGTGGTTTTAGAGCAGTAGAGAACTCTCCCACAACGTTTGATGAACGTCTAACGCAGAGCGTGAGGTTTAATGCGACTTTTGTGGACCGATTGTGATTGTTTTGATCGAAATGTCTGAGAACATCCCGGAAGTTCTGCATCGCTCTGCGATAAAGCTTTTTTGCTTCGTTTCTTTGTATAATCACACTTTATAGTGTTCCCTATCGGACCTAATGTGGTTTTACAGCAGTAGAGAGGTCTCTCACAACGTTAGATGAACGTGTGTGTACTGCAACGTGGACTGATTGTGATTGATTTGATCGAGATGTCTGAAGGAACTGACTGTCATTGTGATGGACGGTTCGTCTCTTCTGTATGTCAGTGCTAGAAAACTGTTAAAGATATTTATTTTAAATTTTGACTGGACATTTTCCAATGGATGATTATTGTGTAGTGAAATTCTGGAAAGGATCAGTGGGATCATTACCAAGATATTGCTCGGTAAGCTCAAATTCAGCATGCTCCTATTTCTTGGTTTTTGAAACAAGTGTGTAATTTCAAGCATGCTTTCTCAGTCTTGCTAAAGGCAACTAACGTTTTTTTGTTTTAGTCTTGTAGGGCATTCATTTTCCTTCAAAATGATATGCCACATGATGCATGTAGTATCTTCTCTAGAGGCACAATACACTCTCAAAAGAGCACTACCGGGTGTGTGTTTCTCTGCAGAAAATAAATTGTGTTGTGTTCTGTATAAACCTGGTAAGGGAAGAGTTAACTTGAATTGTTGATGTGGATCTACTGTTTACAAGTCAGCTGGATTGTTTTTTATGACTACTCAGTACTTTACAGTTTATAGTCATTTAATTTCAGAATGTTCTGTTTTGTGAAATTTCCTAGTCAATTTTGAGTTGGTTTATGTTTGTTTACATTGCATTTCTGTATATAATTGGAATGTTTTTATGACTAGTCAGCATTGCACAGTGTATAATCTACCTGGTGAGATTCTACGGTGAATTTTGTTTAGTTATTCTGAATTTGTAGTTTCAGTCAGTTCTGAATCTGATCTTGTTTGTTATTGTGAATAAATTGTTTCAATTTTTTCATTTGGTCATTTTTCAGTTTTCTAGTCAAATCTTTAAATTTAAAGCGGGAGTATTGGTTGTTAATTTTAGTTGTGCAAAATGCATTGCATACTATAACATCTTCAATAAAGACACATTGAGTCAGTACATTTTGGAAACTGCATCCACATTTTGTGTGCAGAAGGCAGGCTGGTAAAAATGGTTGCAGGCTAGTAACTTTTGTCTCCTACTTGCCTGGAGGCTAGTAGACCCAAATACTTTTGAACATCCCTGTGTGTGTGTGTGTGTGTGTGTGTGAGTGTGTGTGTGTGTGTGTGTGTGTGTGTGTGTGTGTGTGTGTGTGTGTGTGTGTGTGTGTGTGTGTTTGTGTGTGTGTTTGCGTGTGTGTGTGTGTGTGTGTGTGTGTGTGAATGTAATTCTGAATTGTCCATTGACCAATATCGTATTGCTCTTACATAAGAATGAATGTAACTTTGATATTGGCTTTGGTGATCATGAATGCATTCTCTGTCTGCCATCAACTGGGGGTGCCTGCACAAGTGAAGAGCGCATACAAACACCAGTCTTGCTTACCAGCGGGGACACAAACTTGTCTGACAGCAGAGGTTGTATGACATTATGAACATAGTCCACCACCTTGTGTTGCTCCGCCTTTATGTGGTCACAGCTTCTCTGTGGAGAGATGCAGAGCTTGGTTACTCTCACCAACAGTCAAATAACACTAGTCAAAGTGACTGCACCATGACAGAATGGAATATAAACACCCTCAGAAGTCTTATAGCTGATGTTGTCTTTCCTCTACAGATGAGATTGATAAAAGGTTGACTAAAACATCAAATTAAAACCATTGACAATATCTTGAGATACTCAAACCACAAAAACATGTGCACAATCAGCATTCTGCCTCTTTCAGAGGCATTGAAACTCAGGTCACAAAGACTGGGACACTTCAATACTCAGTTCATGGAAAATGGACAGTGATAGAATTTGTGAAAAGAGCCATCACATATGCTGACAAAACAGGTCTTTACTGATGTGGTGTGAATGGCATAGGTGTGGAATGGTGAGTAAAGGGTGATTATGGGTTTCAGGAATCAGTGGGAGATGGGGATGAAAGGAGTGGGAATGGGAGGGATAGGGGTAGGGGGGTGAGGTTTGGAAGAAGAGAGCGAAATTAATTGAAGGGGCGAGGGTGAGTACAATAGGCATCACTATGGTGCCATAACACAGCTTACCAATTGTTTGGTCTCGTCTCTCTGGTAGCCAGGGGAGTGAGGATCTTCCGTGAAGTATGTTTTCACCAGCCTGTACACCTGGTTTTTCTGGAATATAACAGAGGATCAATAAATCTTTCCATGATTTATCTTTCCATTATAGCTTTTTCACAAAATTTCAAACTCAAAATCTTAATTTGATTTTTAAAAGACATGTCTATCTTTAAAAAAAGAAGATATATTTAATGAATGAAATTATAGCATTGAAAAAATACATGTCAGCCTGTCAAAAGCATCAGAAACACATTGAGAGCAGATCGAAGTTCACTGAAATCATGACATACATGACCGGTTCTCCCGAAATGCGTCTCTCAGATACCTTTGGTGATTTTTTTTTCATCATAAAGTATGCTAAATCAGTAAATGCCCTTTAAAATCATACTAAAATTATCATAATATGTGCAGTGGTTGCTATTTATGACAATGTTAACCCTTACCTGGCGCCATAATTAGGACTGATTGCATAACCCATTCTGAGGAGAAAAGTTCATGACCTCCACTCCAGCCATTTTTATGGGCCCGCAGAAACCCTTCCTCCATTGAGTGAAAGCAAACAATCTGCTTCAAAACCAATCACAACAGAGATAAAATTAGACAACCGTTATCCCCCATCACAAGCGAAATATGCTGAAACTATTTGGCTTGGTCCAGACCTGACCACGCGTGTATGCCGCAACCACCACTGTAACAGTGTAAGTATTTAAAGTTAAACATATGACCAAAAAAGAACTTTTCAAGAAAACAGCTTTTTAAGTTTGAGCTACATTTTGCATAGCAACCCCCTACCTGTTCAATCAAGCTACACCGATGAAAAGTGGCCCAAAGCTATTTCTTTCAGACATCCCTCAATGGATGGGTTGGATGGATGGAGTTTTATGGTAGTCTATGTAAGGCTACTGAGCATGAAAATCATTAGAACAGTTTAAAGTAAGTGCAAATCAAGTCACAATGTTCCTAGATATTTTCCTCTTATGAATCGCATTGGAAGACAAGATGGGTCTATTCTGACCCCCAACCAACAGGGGGCCACCCCTCCATGGCCAAAGAAATGACATATGATTCAGACGAAAGCCACTGGCATGTAACCTATGAACAAATACTGGATCCATCCATTCATATGATTGAATCAATGTGATGATGAAATGGGGTGACAAAATCTGATATTTTTTTCCATTCTAAAATTGCAGTGCCCATCTAAAGATTAAAATTAAAAAAACAATTTGGTGGTAAATTTGAAATCTGAAATGCTCCGAATATACACAGGTTTGGTTCAGCTTTCTGAATCAAATCTCAAAATTACCAGATGAGTGTTTGATTGTATCTTAATTTGAACAAAGTACCTAAGCAACTCAATTTCGGAGGACCAGTTACATATGAAGGAGCATTATATGTCACTGTGTGAAACAAGGCTCAAGTTGGGAGGGGGTAAAAAGAAGACAAAATAAGATACTTCAACCACAACATTATTTATTCATTCAAGCAAATTCCAGCGAAAACAGCATGTTCATTTGGAAATCTATCTTTTGTTTTTACAGTAAAGTTCAGGAAAAACATTAAGTAACATAATGCACTGATGAATTTTCTCAGTGTTTGCTCAAAAACTGTTTTGCCGACTTCAGCCTTTTATTTGTTCTCTCCATGGTCACATATGTGCATGGTCACTTAAATGCAGACATGCATACACGCACGTGCACGCAGGTAAACACGTGCATGCATGCATTATACTCACACACACACACACACACAGACAGAGGATTATAACTACTGTGCATCAAACACAACAAACGCACGCACTGAACTCTGCAACTTCAACAATTGAAGAAAAAGAAGGAGGAGGAGGATCTAGGCGGAGGAGCAGCAGCAGCAGCGGAAGCAGAAGCAGAAGCAGAAGCAGCAGCAGCAGCAGAAGAAGGAGGAGGAGGAGGAGGAGGAGGAGGAGGAGGAGGAGGAGGAGGAGGAGGAGGAGGAGGAGGAGGAAGAAGAAGAAGAAGAAGAAGAAGAAGAAGAAGAAGAAGAAGAAGAAGAAGAAGAAGAAGAAGAAGAAGAAGAAGAAGAAGAAGAAGAAGAAGAAGAAGAACTTTCGCCCGCTGTCAACAAATGTTTATAATGCAATGCGCCCTTTAAATCATGAGCGTTCGTGTCTCTACTGCTGGCAAGTGGCATGTTCGTAGCAGAGTAGATCTCATTTCAAGTTGGACTCAGTTTCTTTACGGTGAGACTGAGGACACAGAAGTGTAATCGATGACCGTCAAACGTGGTCCAGTGCGTCTCGGGGTTACAACGAAAGTGATCTTGTTCACAGTTCATTTGACAGCAGCTAATAGTATTGCTGGTATGAATGTCCAGCACGGCAGCAGGTGCCTGCCGCCTATGCGGCTGCTAATTCTCATGTTGCTGTCACGACGCTGATGATGTAAGGGTTATGATTTTCTTTTGAAAATGATGTAAGAAATCGAGTTTTTGTCAGACTGTAAATACCTTCGAATTTGCCACGACCAGGCTACAATCTCCTTCACCACGGTAAAGCCATTCCCTTGAGAAAGGCTCCATCTTTCGTGAACTTTGTTGACTTCTTGGTCAGAAGAGTTCTGATACGTTTCTTGTGGTGCAACCAGAGAGAGTATACACTTCGGGACGATTCTTGTGACACTAGTCTCAACGAGTCCTTATGACGATATTCCAGCTCCAATAAGCAAAATGTGCCCCGACCCTTCAAAAGAATTATTGGTCATTGTATATCCACATCCGAAAAATTGTCCGCGAAGTTCAATCCGGAAAACCGGCTTGAGCCAGATGCATGACTCCAGACTCTTATCACGTCCGTGCTTTTATGAAGAGCACTGCGTATTGGTCAACAAAGTAACGTTGCGGTGAATTAGATAAAAGTAAACTAGTGGATGAATGTAGGTCTTGCAGTCTTGTAAGAAGTAGCTATTGCTTATGTCTGAAACACGATGATCTAATGACGATAAAGTTAAATGGTTTTCTTTTTTCTAAATAAATTTATCTTTGTCACGGGTAGTACTAATGACCGCAATATACCGCAATATACCGCAATATACCCCAATATACCGCAATATACCGCAATACCCCCAAATACACTCTCAGAAAAGAAAAAAACATCAACAGATCGATGCTAAAGACGTACTTTTGATATTGCGCGATCATGCCGAGAAGAAAACAACGTTCGGAGAAGTTTAGTTTTCTGAGAGTGTATTTGGGGGTATTGCGGTATATTGCGGTATATTGCGGTGTATTGCGGTCATTAGTACTACCTACTGGGTAGTACTAATGACCGCAATACACCGCAATATACCGCAATACCCCCAAATACACTCTCAGAAAACTAAACTTCTCCGAACGTTGTTTTCTTCTCGGCATGATCGCGCAATATCAAAAGTACGTCTTTAGCATCGATCTGTTGATGTTTTTTTCTTTTCTGAGAGTGTATTTGGGGGTATTGCGGTATATTGCGGTATATTGCGGTATATTGCGGTATATTGCGGTATATTGCGGTCATTAGTACTACCCGTGACAAAGATAAATTTATTTAGAAAAAAGAAAACCATTTAACTTTATCGTCATTAGATCATCGTGTTTCAGACATAAGCAATAGCTACTTCTTACAAGACTGCAAGACCTACATTCATCCACTAGTTTACTTTTATCTAATTCACCGCAACGTTACTTTGTTGACCAATACGCAGTGCTCTTCATAAAAGCACGGACGTGATAAGAGTCTGGAGTCATGCATCTGGCTCAAGCCGGTTTTCCGGATTGAACTTCGCGGACAATTTTTCGGATGTGGATATACAATGACCAATAATTCTTTTGAAGGGTCGGGGCACATTTTGCTTATTGGAGCTGGAATATCGTCATAAGGACTCGTTGAGACTAGTGTCACAAGAATCGTCCCGAAGTGTATACTCTCTCTGGTTGCACCACAAGAAACGTATCAGAACTCTTCTGACCAAGAAGTCAACAAAGTTCACGAAAGATGGAGCCTTTCTCAAGGGAATGGCTTTACCGTGGTGAAGGAGATTGTAGCCTGGTCGTGGCAAATTCGAAGGTATTTACAGTCTGACAAAAACTCGATTTCTTACATCATTTTCAAAAGAAAATCATAACCCTTACATCATCAGCGTCGTGACAGCAACATGAGAATTAGCAGCCGCATAGGCGGCAGGCACCTGCTGCCGTGCTGGACATTCATACCAGCAATACTATTAGCTGCTGTCAAATGAACTGTGAACAAGATCACTTTCGTTGTAACCCCGAGACGCACTGGACCACGTTTGACGGTCATCGATTACACTTCTGTGTCCTCAGTCTCACCGTAAAGAAACTGAGTCCAACTTGAAATGAGATCTACTCTGCTACGAACATGCCACTTGCCAGCAGTAGAGACACGAACGCTCATGATTTAAAGGGCGCATTGCATTATAAACATTTGTTGACAGCGGGCGAAAGTTCTTCTTCTTCTTCTTCTTCTTCTTCTTCTTCTTCTTCTTCTTCTTCTTCTTCTTCTTCTTCTTCTTCTTCTTCTTCTTCTTCTTCTTCTTCTTCTTCTTCTTCCTCCTCCTCCTCCTCCTCCTCCTCCTCCTCCTCCTCCTCCTCCTCCTCCTCCTCCTCCTCCTCCTTCTTCTGCTGCTGCTGCTGCTTCTGCTTCTGCTTCTGCTTCCGCTGCTGCTGCTGCTCCTCCGCCTAGATCCTCCTCCTCCTTCTTTTTCTTCAATTGTTGAAGTTGCAGAGTTCAGTGCGTGCGTTTGTTGTGTTTGATGCACAGTAGTTATAATCCTCTGTCTGTGTGTGTGTGTGTGTGTGAGTATAATGCATGCATGCACGTGTTTACCTGCGTGCACGTGCGTGTATGCATGTCTGCATTTAAGTGACCATGCACATATGTGACCATGGAGAGAACAAATAAAAGGCTGAAGTCGGCAAAACAGTTTTTGAGCAAACACTGAGAAAATTCATCAGTGCATTATGTTACTTAATGTTTTTCCTGAACTTTACTGTAAAAACAAAAGATAGATTTCCAAATGAACATGCTGTTTTCGCTGGAATTTGCTTGAATGAATAAATAATGTTGTGGTTGAAGTATCTTATTTTGTCTTCTTTTTACCCCCTCCCAACTTGAGCCTTGTTTCACACAGTGACATATAATGCTCCTTCATATGTAACTGGTCCTCCGAAATTGAGTTGCTTAGGTACTTTGTTCAAATTAAGATACAATCAAACACTCATCTGGTAATTTTGAGATTTGATTCAGAAAGCTGAACCAAACCTGTGTATATTCGGAGCATTTCAGATTTCAAATTTACCACCAAATTGTTTTTTTAATTTTAATCTTTAGATGGGCACTGCAATTTTAGAATGGAAAAAAATATCAGATTTTGTCACCCCATTTCATCATCACATTGATTCAATCATATGAATGGATGGATCCAGTATTTGTTCATAGGTTACATGCCAGTGGCTTTCGTCTGAATCATATGTCATTTCTTTGGCCATGGAGGGGTGGCCCCCTGTTGGTTGGGGGTCAGAATAGACCCATCTTGTCTTCCAATGCGATTCATAAGAGGAAAATATCTAGGAACATTGTGACTTGATTTGCACTTACTTTAAACTGTTCTAATGATTTTCATGCTCAGTAGCCTTACATAGACTACCATAAAACTCCATCCATCCAACCCATCCATTGAGGGATGTCTGAAAGAAATAGCTTTGGGCCACTTTTCATCGGTGTAGCTTGATTGAACAGGTAGGGGGTTGCTATGCAAAATGTAGCTCAAACTTAAAAAGCTGTTTTCTTGAAAAGTTCTTTTTTGGTCATATGTTTAACTTTAAATACTTACACTGTTACAGTGGTGGTTGCGGCATACACGCGTGGTCAGGTCTGGACCAAGCCAAATAGTTTCAGCATATTTCGCTTGTGATGGGGGATAACGGTTGTCTAATTTTATCTCTGTTGTGATTGGTTTTGAAGCAGATTGTTTGCTTTCACTCAATGGAGGAAGGGTTTCTGCGGGCCCATAAAAATGGCTGGAGTGGAGGTCATGAACTTTTCTCCTCAGAATGGGTTATGCAATCAGTCCTAATTATGGCGCCAGGTAAGGGTTAACATTGTCATAAATAGCAACCACTGCACATATTATGATAATTTTAGTATGATTTTAAAGGGCATTTACTGATTTAGCATACTTTATGATGAAAAAAAAATCACCAAAGGTATCTGAGAGACGCATTTCGGGAGAACCGGTCATGTATGTCATGATTTCAGTGAACTTCGATCTGCTCTCAATGTGTTTCTGATGCTTTTGACAGGCTGACATGTATTTTTTCAATGCTATAATTTCATTCATTAAATATATCTTCTTTTTTTAAAGATAGACATGTCTTTTAAAAATCAAATTAAGATTTTGAGTTTGAAATTTTGTGAAAAAGCTATAATGGAAAGATAAATCATGGAAAGATTTATTGATCCTCTGTTATATTCCAGAAAAACCAGGTGTACAGGCTGGTGAAAACATACTTCACGGAAGATCCTCACTCCCCTGGCTACCAGAGAGACGAGACCAAACAATTGGTAAGCTGTGTTATGGCACCATAGTGATGCCTATTGTACTCACCCTCGCCCCTTCAATTAATTTCGCTCTCTTCTTCCAAACCTCACCCCCCTACCCCTATCCCTCCCATTCCCACTCCTTTCATCCCCATCTCCCACTGATTCCTGAAACCCATAATCACCCTTTACTCACCATTCCACACCTATGCCATTCACACCACATCAGTAAAGACCTGTTTTGTCAGCATATGTGATGGCTCTTTTCACAAATTCTATCACTGTCCATTTTCCATGAACTGAGTATTGAAGTGTCCCAGTCTTTGTGACCTGAGTTTCAATGCCTCTGAAAGAGGCAGAATGCTGATTGTGCACATGTTTTTGTGGTTTGAGTATCTCAAGATATTGTCAATGGTTTTAATTTGATGTTTTAGTCAACCTTTTATCAATCTCATCTGTAGAGGAAAGACAACATCAGCTATAAGACTTCTGAGGGTGTTTATATTCCATTCTGTCATGGTGCAGTCACTTTGACTAGTGTTATTTGACTGTTGGTGAGAGTAACCAAGCTCTGCATCTCTCCACAGAGAAGCTGTGACCACATAAAGGCGGAGCAACACAAGGTGGTGGACTATGTTCATAATGTCATACAACCTCTGCTGTCAGACAAGTTTGTGTCCCCGCTGGTAAGCAAGACTGGTGTTTGTATGCGCTCTTCACTTGTGCAGGCACCCCCAGTTGATGGCAGACAGAGAATGCATTCATGATCACCAAAGCCAATATCAAAGTTACATTCATTCTTATGTAAGAGCAATACGATATTGGTCAATGGACAATTCAGAATTACATTCACACACACACACACACACACACACACACGCAAACACACACACAAACACACACACACACACACACACACACACACACACACACACACACACACACACACACACACACACACACTCACACACACACACACACACACACAGGGATGTTCAAAAGTATTTGGGTCTACTAGCCTCCAGGCAAGTAGGAGACAAAAGTTACTAGCCTGCAACCATTTTTACCAGCCTGCCTTCTGCACACAAAATGTGGATGCAGTTTCCAAAATGTACTGACTCAATGTGTCTTTATTGAAGATGTTATAGTATGCAATGCATTTTGCACAACTAAAATTAACAACCAATACTCCCGCTTTAAATTTAAAGATTTGACTAGAAAACTGAAAAATGACCAAATGAAAAAATTGAAACAATTTATTCACAATAACAAACAAGATCAGATTCAGAACTGACTGAAACTACAAATTCAGAATAACTAAACAAAATTCACCGTAGAATCTCACCAGGTAGATTATACACTGTGCAATGCTGACTAGTCATAAAAACATTCCAATTATATACAGAAATGCAATGTAAACAAACATAAACCAACTCAAAATTGACTAGGAAATTTCACAAAACAGAACATTCTGAAATTAAATGACTATAAACTGTAAAGTACTGAGTAGTCATAAAAAACAATCCAGCTGACTTGTAAACAGTAGATCCACATCAACAATTCAAGTTAACTCTTCCCTTACCAGGTTTATACAGAACACAACACAATTTATTTTCTGCAGAGAAACACACACCCGGTAGTGCTCTTTTGAGAGTGTATTGTGCCTCTAGAGAAGATACTACATGCATCATGTGGCATATCATTTTGAAGGAAAATGAATGCCCTACAAGACTAAAACAAAAAAACGTTAGTTGCCTTTAGCAAGACTGAGAAAGCATGCTTGAAATTACACACTTGTTTCAAAAACCAAGAAATAGGAGCATGCTGAATTTGAGCTTACCGAGCAATATCTTGGTAATGATCCCACTGATCCTTTCCAGAATTTCACTACACAATAATCATCCATTGGAAAATGTCCAGTCAAAATTTAAAATAAATATCTTTAACAGTTTTCTAGCACTGACATACAGAAGAGACGAACCGTCCATCACAATGACAGTCAGTTCCTTCAGACATCTCGATCAAATCAATCACAATCAGTCCACGTTGCAGTACACACACGTTCATCTAACGTTGTGAGAGACCTCTCTACTGCTGTAAAACCACATTAGGTCCGATAGGGAACACTATAAAGTGTGATTATACAAAGAAACGAAGCAAAAAAGCTTTATCGCAGAGCGATGCAGAACTTCCGGGATGTTCTCAGACATTTCGATCAAAACAATCACAATCGGTCCACAAAAGTCGCATTAAACCTCACGCTCTGCGTTAGACGTTCATCAAACGTTGTGGGAGAGTTCTCTACTGCTCTAAAACCACATTGGGTCCGATAGAGAACACTAGAAAGTGTGGATTATACAAACGAAACGAAGCGAAGTAGCTTTGGCGCAGAGTGCGGCGGACGGGAGGCAACTGAATGCGCTTTGGCGCACTGTGCGGCGAATGGGACGGAAAGAGTTAAACTAACTCAAAACTGACTAGGAAACTTCAGAAACAGATGACATCCTGGAACAAAATGGCACAACTATCAGTTATCATGGAACTTGAGAATAGAAGTAGCTTTGGTATATTCACACTTCCTTACTGTCATCTTTTGATGGTAATCTCAGTCTGCTTACAAAACACTTCCTTTGAGAACTTGCTGTTCTCCTCTACCTACCACACACACCCTACCCCCCAGCCATTCTCTTTTCTTCTTTTTTCAGATCGAAGAACTTGTAAATTGCAAATTTACACTAACAGAAAAAACAACAACTTAAATCTCACTACATGAAAAATATAAACTTAAAGCAAAGAGGCGAATAAATAGGGAAATTGACTTTATTTGCACTTGCTCTGGACTATTCTCTAGTGATTTTCGAGCTTAATGGCCTTGCATAGCCTACAATGGATGATAGGCCATAAAACTCCATCCATCCAATCCATCCATCCATCCATCCATCCATCCATCCATCCATCCATCCATCCATCCATCCATCCATACATCCATACATCCATCAATCCATCCCCCTTAAAGCGCATAAAAGATCAAACATTATCCACTCAATACTGACAAAACCTTTTTTTAAACAAATGGTACTCAGAAATGCAAAAATACAACTATCCCTACCTTGTGAGTAGATTATTTAGTAGATAGATTTTGAACAATGTTCATAGCCACTTCAGCAGGCACCAATGAGGGTAGATGGAGGTCGGTAAAAGGCTATGCATTAGTAGCAAATTTTCTGCACTAATACTTGAGTGGCAGTGGTAGTGTTCACCCTGCTGCACTGCAGTTGTTCATTGGTGTAGCAGAGTCTTTCAGGTCATCAATGTGCTCTACATGGAAATGCCATTTATCCTGGAACAAATGAACTTTTTTCTCCTCATATTCCTTGTCTTTTTCCTTTCTTCGTTGCTTCTTTTCTGCATTTTTTTCTGGCAGTGGTTTAATTGCATCGTTTGTGTGCACATCCAATGCATCCATTGAAACTGCTGGGCGAGAAAATTGAACTCTAGTTTAAGCTTGTTTGCTATTGAAGCGTTATGAAACTATAGTGACTTAGTGACTTGTTGACTCGTGATGAGAAACTTGGTGGACGGTGTGGGGGACAATGTGACAGTTGTTAACAAGTCACGGACATTTGAAAATAGCATCAAAGTGCTTCAAATTTTTTTTAACTCTCCCATCAGGTGAGCGACTTTGGAGTTTTAGTCACACAGCGAAATTCATTCTTGCCTTGGGCGACCGGGCGAGTGGGTTTGAACACTCATATATTGGGCATATATATATATATATATATATATATATATATATATATATATATATATATATATATATATATATATATATATATATATATATATATATATATATATGACTAAATGCATAAACGTGAGCAACAAAAAAGGACAATTGGGGTAATAAACAAAGTGTAAGTGAAAGTTCTGAATTTGGTATTATTAGATACTATTAAATGTTATGGAAGTGTGCAATAGGAGAAGATAATGAAGCGAATAGTTTTTGAGAAATTAGCGCTTGAATTTGAAAAATGGCAGGTTGTCAGACGTCAAACATTACAACAAAAAGGGTGAATTTCAAGCATAGTTTATTACCAGAGTTGATAAAAAAGCATCAAAACATGTAAAGCATAGAGATCAAGATACTTATTGTTAATATTGACCACAAATTTTTTGTTTTAGTAAGATAATTAATAATTTTTTGTTGTAATGTTTGATGTCTGACACCGACCCAATTTTAAGATTTCCACACAAACACTATTTTCCCATATTTGCATCAAATTGCACACTCATCTCACACATACGCTTAAAAACAACACATTATGAAGTTTTTTGTAGTTAAAAAATATCCTTACTGCAAGAATTTTGAGAAATTTGAAAAGTGTCAGACGTCAAAATTTTAACAACAATGCATTCCTTCATCAAAAACATTCACAAATAACAACAAAACAACTAAATCGTGGAATTGGAATCCAAAGGTTATTATGGCAAAACACTTGCACATGATTTGCTTACATAAGAGCATGTAAAGCACATTCAAAACCATAATGATCCACCCACATTCCACTCTCACTTAAACACTCCATCCATGATTTCAGTGACTACTAGTTTAAACCTGTTAAACCTTAAACCATAGTTTAAACCTTAGTTTACATCACAAACAAGGAAGTCCGAAATATAATCAGGCAAGCCATCGGGCCCCATGAAGAACTACTGACCACTGTGAAAAGACGCAAACTACAGTGGTATCATGGGCACGTCTCACGATCGTCAGGGCTTGCCAAGACTGTGCTACAAGGCACAGTAAAAGGAGGGAGGAGGAGAGACAGACAAAGGAAAAGATGAGAGGACAACGTCTCAGAGTGGACAGCGAAGCATTGAGACAGTCCGAGAGGCGAGAGGAATGGAGAGAGCTGGTTGCCAGATCATCTGCGGTGCCCCAACTGTCGTGCAGACTACGGGACAAATGAAGTGAAAAAGTGAGTTTGAACCATCCCACCACCAAGACATCTACCAATCACTTAGACTGATTTGATACGGAACATTTGGCATCGATTGTTGGACATTCCCTCCACAAACTCAACCTCCACTTCCCTGACAAATGATGTACATGGCTCCCAACTAAAATCATCAATGACAGGCCAGACGTAATAACCTTTCAGTTTGGTCATGAACTTCACACAGGCCTGGCCATTCTGTTTGTCAGTCTCCAACACTTGGCCCAGAAAATCTTTTCCATTCCGGATAAACGACACAGGACGTCCAACAATGGATAATTCGCTCAGTGATAAACGTTGTTAATGCCACAATGCAAACACAAATTTCACAGACCATCTGGCATGTTGCATGTTAATATTGCAACAGTTTGATAATGTCAGAGGTCAATATTACCACAAGCCCTCTTGTTGTAACAAAATGCTTTTCTAGTTTCTGTGTCGGAAGTGCAAACTTCTTTGTTCATCAACACAACCGGCCCATGTGATTTGCAACACAAGGTTCTTGTTTCCATAAAATGTTTGGGTAGCAAAACATTCCTACAGATTCTACTCATGAAAATATCTCCGAAAATCATGTCAGAAGTCAAAAAGTGTCTGACGTAAAAAACCTAAGTGATATTACAACATGCCTTTTCAACGGAGAAGCATCACAATCACTGGTTTGCTTTCAGTCTTCTTTCTCCGTAACGCAGTTTTCGCCTGACCGGATATGATACATAAGTCGGAATGAAAAAAAACACGAATCTATAAAATTTTTTGTTAAAAGTGTCAAACGTCAAATATTACAACAATTTTCGAAAGTCCAATTCATAAACCATAACAAACAATCGCAACAAGTTATATTTTACAACAATGTATTGCTCTGATCCAGATTTTGCATTTAACCGAAAATAACCCTTTTTAACTCTCAGGGTAGACAGTCGACAGAGAAATCTGAAAACAAAGATCGCGATTGGCGATTACAGCGCTTTTGACGTACGACACCGTGGACTTTCTAAAGAGTTTCACATGAGATTCAGAACGCTAATTCCAAATGGTTGCTATCAATTTGTACAATGATATCTTGTGCAAACAATGACCTGATTCAATTTGTATTTTATTGAGCAGATTTTGCCTGCAGCAGTTCTCAGCACAGTCGACAAGCAAGTGTTGTTTTTCGGCAGCCATGATTTCAGGCCGTTGCAGTGATTTTTTAACCGCAGCTTTTTATAAACGTTAATTTACACCTCAAAATTATGTCCACTATATCTTCATTCATTCTTCCATACACCAAAAACAAGAATTCAAGCACAGGTTGGATACATAATGTTTTATTTGCCATGAAAAGCAACAACCCTCAGCAGACACAGGTTTATGCATTTAGTCATATATATATATATATATATATATATATATATATATATATATATATATATATATATATATATATATATATATTACATATATTACATACACACAGTTATGCTTTATGCTAGTTCACCAAATCTGAGTGGTTAAACCTGGATCGAGGGTATTCCCCTAGGACTTTCATTGGGCTGGTGTAGATTTTGTATGAAATGGAGTTTGAAATGACAAAAATGTCATGTGCTGTTAGGAAAGAAAAAAGTAAAACTTCTGTTCAGTAGCTTCAGTCAAATCATTAAGAAAAAGTTCTTATAATGCTGTGGATACTTCTTTGAGACAATGCCTCCCCCCTTTTTTCAGGCTCTTGCATACATACCTGAAGGCTTCAGGGAGGAGATAGCAAGATGTATTGCCCACACTCGTCCTGGTATGTAATTGTTGTTGCTTTTCATGTTGTCGTCGTCATCATCATCATCATCATCATCATCATCATCATCATCATCATCATCATCATCATCATCACCATCATCATCATCATCATCATCATCATCATCTTCGTAGTCATCATCGTTGTCGTCATTGTTGTTCTCATTGTCACTGGCAGCGTCAGGAACAGAACAAGTATCAGCTATAGCATGATTATTATCACCATTGTCATAATAAACACCATAATCATCATCATTGTGTTATTGTGATCTGTATCAATATTATCACATTTACAAGAGTGTGTGTGCATGTGCGTGTGTATGTGTGTGTGTGTGTGTGTGTGTGTGTGTGTGTGTGTGTGCATGAGTACATTCATGCTTGTGTGGATTTGTGTATTTGCACATATTTAAGCAGGTGTGCATTCATTTGCACACATTCACATCACATCATTTGGTTGTTACAATCATCAGAATCAGCAAGCATCTTCAGCAGAAAGTTTTTGCCAGCATCACTCCCTCAATTGTTTCCACTGCCATCACCATTAATAATTTACATACATACACACACTCACACACACACACACACACACACACACACACACACACACACACACACATACATACACACACACACATACACACACATGTATGCATACACACATGCATGCACATCCACACGCACGCACACATGCACACCCACACACATGCACACATGCATACACCCACATGCGCATACACACACACATACATGCACACCACACACACCCATGCACACATGCATACACACACGTGCACACACACGCACACATGCACATCCACACACATGCACACATGCATACACACATGCACACACACACACACATGCATACACACAAATGCACATACACACACATGCATGCACACACCCCTGCACATCCACATGCACACACACATGCACATCCAGACCCATGCACATCCACACACATGCATACACACACACACACACACACACAGAGAAATGTTTACAACTTCTTGTAACAAACGTATGAACTGCATGCATTTCAGTGTGAGGCAATGTCATGTTGGCATGCCTGCAGCATGAGAAAGTTCGGAGCTGAGTCAGTTCTGGTTGCAGTTCGACACAAAGGACGGGAAGTGGACGACATGGATGCTGCTGCCAGGACCTGTCTGGTCATGCCCGACTTTTGCTATGTACAGAACTGGAGTTCACCTCCCCCTCAACCCCTTGCCGCCACCATCAGTGTGGAAATCAAGGTAAGGCTGCTCTCACAAAAAACTCATTACTGCTGCCTTGGATACAGAAAGAGAGAAATATCAGACACAAAGTTGAGTTGATTATCCTGTTTGTTTGTGGTGTCTGCCCTGTGGAAGGGTGTAATACCTGAAAAGTTTACGTCTTGTTTTTTGTGTTGTTCTTCAAAGCGCACACAGTACCTTGGCTCCTGTCTGTGAGGATGCACTCTCTGACATGAAAGGGTGTTTGGTGTAGCCCCCTGTGGGTCGGGGTCAGAATAGACCCACCACATCTCCCTCCTCGATTCTTAAAAGGGGAATAACTAGGGACATCATGATTTGATTTGTGCCTACTCAAACCTATAACCGTGATGTTCGTGCTCAGTGGCCTCACATAGCCTACAAAGGCTGATAGGCCGTAAAACTCATTCATCCTTCATCCATCCTGCTTTGGTGCTACTATATGTATTTGTTAACCAATTTTTGACTCACATGCGAAGCAAAAGTGAGTCTATGTACTCACCCGTGTCGGGCGTCCGGGCGTCCGGGCGTCCGTGAAAAACTTTAACGTTGGATTTTTCTCGGAGACTATTAAGTCTATCAACACCCAATTTGGCATGATGGTGTATGATGACAAGGCCTCAAAAAACATACATAGTGACTTGTCCTCGCTTCAAGGTCAAGGTCGCAGGGGCCATAAATGTTGTCTAAAAAACAGCAATTTTTCACATTTTCTCAATTTTCTCTGAAGTTTTTGAGATTGGATACCCCACCTATATATGGTATATAGGGCAAAGTAATCCCTATCTTTTGATACCAGTTTGGTTGACCTTGCTTCAAGGTCAAGGTCACAGGAGCTCTTCAAAGTTGGATCGTATACCTATTTTGAAGTGACCTTGACCCTGAACTATGGAAGATAACTCTTCCAAACTTAATAATTATGTGGGGCACATGTTATACTTTCATCATGAGACACATTTGGTCACATATCATCAAGGTCAAGGTCACTTTGACCCTTATGAAATGTGACCAAATTGGGGTAGTGAACCACTAAAAGTGACTATATCTCATGGTAGAAAGTGCCAATAAGCACCATTGTGCTTCCTATGTCTTGAATTAACAGCTTTGTGTTGCAAGACCTTGGATGACCTTGACCTTGGGTCAAGGTCACATGTATTTTGGTAGGAAAAATGTGTAAAGCAATTCTTAGTGTATGATGTCATTGGTAGGTATAGTTGCTTGACCTTGACCTTGAAGGTCATCTGAAGGTCAAGGTCATATAAAGGTCAAGGTCAAGCATGTGAGTCGTATGGGCTTTGCCCTTCTTGTTAAAAATCATCTTGAGCGATGTCAGCAAGCAGAATCTTAATCTACTCACCGAATATTTAAACTTTTTGTTTGGGGGGGGGGATGTCAGTTTTCATTGGTCTATTACATCAGTAGATAATTGTTTTGCTGATTTGTTGGCTGCCTGTCAAGCTCACTCTAGATACATTAAATAGAATTTGATGGAATATATTTACATGGTATGGTGCAGGATATTTGAGCAAAAGGATAAAATTAAAACCTTGTAGTAGCCCCTTTCTGACTTCATTCAGTTCATGTGATATTCCTGGTGTGTATGTAGATCTATGATTTATAGTATTTTACCACTGTGGATGCAAATGGGTAAGAAAATCAGTTCCCTGTGAAAATCCATTTATCTTCTGAATAGGCTGTTTAAAGCATTGAATGTGAATGTAACTTTTAATGTCAGATCACCTGTTTCCTTTATAAGATGTTATCACACACACACACACACACACACACACACACACACACACACACACACACACAAACACATACACACATGCATACGCACACACACACATTCATGGTTCACATGAGTTTTTCCAACAAAAAGTCCTTTTCGTGGCTGGAGATTAATGCACACGTGCAAATCATCATTACCCCCACTCCCATTGTCATTAGCTTTTACTGAACCTTTGGTAATGAAACGTGGAATCATCTGTGTAAAGTGATACAAGGCCATGGCTGTTCTGGTGGAGATATTACCACTCTCTTCACCCAAAGTATTATAAAAATGCCACAGTTTGTTATGTGCATGTGTATGGTTTCCTAAATGACAACATGACACTTGATGACACATAGCTCTCCTTCATCTCTTCCAGAAGAGTGTCTCAGACCTAGCTGTGCACTCTACCATTTGCCATTAACTCCCCCAACACCCATCCACCCACCCTCCATCCCACCCCCCATCACACCCCCCCACCCCCCAACCCCCCAACCCCTACTCTCTGCATGGAATAAAATGCCCCTGTCCTTGGGGAAGGCAGATGTGGGTTAGATTTGCCATCAGACCAGTGGGAGTGTAGACTATTGTCTGCACCTGAATTCTCTGAGGGTGGAGATCTTTCTTTGTTGACAGAGACATCCACTGGCCTGAATAGAATGGCTCTAGACCTCTATTCCCTTTGACAGGCTCGCCCCGATAGTCCATTGCGAAGATTTGTAGTGTCATGTAAAGGACATGGATTGTTTTACAACTATGACTGCATCCACATAATGTTCCTTTACATGCCTGCCGTCTCATAGGCAGACCCTTTGCTAAAAATCATAACGCCTTGGTATCCTCACACAGGAAAAATATTTGAGTTGTAATCAAGCTGTTGGAGCAGTGCAGTATGTTGCCCAAATATCTTTTAGTGGTAGAGTGCCTGTCTGGGACTGTGTTGCATGTGAAACCTGCCATTAGTTGTCTGAAGTGGATCATGTTCTGATGCATTATCTGGTCACATAAACCAGTGATGCCTCCAGGTGCCTGAATACACATGTGCTGTCGTCACTCACACACATTTGTGTGTATGCATGTGCACATGCAAACACACACTCACACACACACACACACACACACACACACACACACACACATACAGACACTATCACAAACATATGCGCAAGCTCACACACACACACGTATGCACACGCACACATATGCTCACACACGCACACACACACACAGACACTATCACAAACAAATGCGCAAGCTTTCTCTCTCACACACACACACACACACACACACACACACACACACACACACACACACACACACACACACACACATATAACACACACACACACACATATAAAACACAGAAACACACACACACACACACATACACACACATTCATGCCTACACACACGCATTAGTAAGAAATATATAGCCTGAAAAATGAGTTTTTTTTCTCATAACATCATATGCAATAGAAGAGGAATGCAAATAGCATGAATGGTCTAAGTGAAGCTCCAGCTAGTCATACATTGCTTGAGTGATGAGCATGGCTTTTGTAATTATTATTATAAGTTTTTTTTTAGCGTTCATTTATTTTGAATTCACCTGTATGAATTGGGAACAAAATCATCACTGCATCATATGTTTTTCTTTTCAGCCCAAAAAAGCTTTAATGCAAATTCGGGATGTCATTGATATTGACCCTGTGCAGGCTGTTCGATATCGAGTCTGCAAATTCTGCTTACACCAACAGCTGAAGGTGAGTGAACTGTTCAGTGGAAACTACTGGGTGCAGGGATGCCTTTATGAGCAGCAGTGCTTTGGGTTGTATTGACTTGGACTGAATGCTGGGAATCTAAACCAGAGGAATCTGTTGGAATAGGTTCAGTTCCTTCTGAATGCAGCCAGAATGAAAATCTCTGTTTTGTTTGTTAAAAACTGAAACCTGTAGGAATGTGTGAGTGTGAGATATCAAACATACATGATTGTGTGTGTGAGTATGCATGCATGCATGTACGTATGTGCACGCTCAAGCATATGTTTGTGTTTGTGTGCACATGCAAGGGCAGTATTGTCGAAGTTTTACCGAAAACAAAATACTCTGCACTGTTTAGACAGCCTCACATGAGAAAGCTTCTGAAATAAGTGTCTCCATGGAAGTCAAAAGCCTTGGGGGGGAATTTTAAAGACATCTTAAGTATGTGTATTTATGAGATGCCGGGTGTCTGAAGTGGGTCACACAGGGAAGATCTCTGTTGGTGGCTTTTGCACAGTGAAGGAATCCCCTGTGGACTGCCTGCAGTTGGCCTGACTGAGATGGAGCATTTTGATGCTGCACTTTAGTGTGTGGACAGAAGTGGAGATGTTTGGCCGCTGGACTTTCAGTGGGCTCTCCTGCTGTTTGTCCAGGGTAATGTGGACTCTTGATGGGGCAGCGTGGGTACGTGGCACTTGTTGCCGCTGGAGATGTCAATTTAATGAGGAGTGTTGATGTTTAATTGCATTGATTCCCAACCTAAATTAGGCTTTCAGCGATGAAGTAGTTGCACTCACTCTGTGTAGGTGCTGAGGAGAAGATATTCATGGACTTGGGTTTCTCCCATACCGTCATATCTCATGTATTTCTGCAAAGTTCAGGGATTGACCATTGATGCTCACTGTGTAGTTGGGAGTTAATGGGACTCGGTTTGAAGAGGTTGTATGTGGGACCCACGAGTCCAGCTTTTAGAGGCTGAATAAGGTGCGACCTTGTTGATGGGAGATAGATGAGACAGTAGAATCTGTGCAGGACTGGATGAATTTCTTTGCCGAGTAGGTGGTGCTTTTGCTTACATTTACCTCATACAAAAAGGAAGGTGACTGCGTGACAAACTTTGAAATTCAAAGTAAAAGGTAGGCTACCTCGAGTACTGGTCGTGGTTGACGATGAGAAGCACACATTTTGTATACCTACCTATACCTTTTTCTTACATTTACCCCGTCAGAAAACCCTTCATCATGGTTTAGATGATGAAAATTAGAATAGTAATTTACTGAGTGATCAGGGGCTTACTTAGTGATATTTGCATCTGTTGATTTTTGAGAGACAAGATAATGTTCCTCATATTAGTTGCATAATGAAAGTGCTAATGTTGCATTCTATCATTAATAGTGTTTGACATGTTGACATCGTATCTCATTATAATTTCTGCAGTGCCTGATTTGAGAAGTAGGAACTCTCTCATTTCATTATCTCGATGCATTTTTGTGTCTCTTTTCCTGTATCCCACCACCACACCCAACTACATCACATGAGATTGTGAAAAAATGTTGATGGTTATGTATTGAATAGTTGATTTATTTATCATTTCCTTATTATGCTGTGACATCAGTGTAATGGCGATGAATGGTTCTACAAAATAACACCACTTTCGAGTGGTGCTTTTGTGACAAGTAGATACCTCAGTGCACATTAATTGCTCTTTATGTTTACAGGTGAAGAAGGGGCAGTGGCCTAATTACAGTGAATACTGTCCTCTGGACTTGTTCTCAGGGTAAGTAAGGTAGACATCCTTCCTCTGAGCAATGTTGATAGGGGACTTGCTCTCACTCTACTGAATTTTCTCCATCAATGGCCTTACATAGCCTACTCAGGCTAATGTGCTGTAGAATTCCATTCGTCATCATCAGCGCCTATGCTGTTTAGGAACCATTATGTAAGCTCAGAAAAGGTGTTGTTTGCACAAAATGTCCTTCAAATGTCTAGTTAGGTGGACATGTTGCAGTTTTTCTGGTAGTTTGCATTGAGGGGAGAGAGAGAGAGAGAGAGAGAGAGAGAGAGAGAGAGAGAGAGAGAGAGAGAGAGAGAGAGGAGAGCATGCTTCTCTTAAACCTCATGCTTGTGAAAATAATGTCTGAATGCAAGTAATGCAGTACTGTGAAGAAATATCTTCTTTGGACTTAAAGTTTATAGCAATGCATGATTTAGCTCCAGGTAAGTGTTGGTAAAACAAACAAATAAGGCAACAACAGCAAAACAGAATAGTCGTGGTTAAAGGTAAAATGGCAACAACAAAAAAAAGAGTCAGTAGGTCATCCTGAACCTTTTTGTATTTTAATTTTTGTTTTAGAAGAGGCCAGATTAAACATAAATCAAGTTTCTCTTTTGCTGAAAATGCTTTTTAAAAAAAAGTAAATAGTGGATTCCCTGAGTGCTCATTGGGCAAGGAAGATGAGATGGCTTACAGTTTGATGTTTACCATCAATTTTGTTCTTTGTTATTTCTTTGTTATTTCTTTTTTTTGTTGTTGTCAAGATTGGAAAAAAGTTTAGTGTCGGCAGGAAAAAATAAGGTTGATTAGGGTTACTGTAACCACAACTTAATTTTGTTTCCTAATGTCTTCTTGGATATCCATGATTGATATGATAGAATGGCTTGACATCTGAAGAAAGGCTTTTTGTAATATCACTTTTGGATGGAGTGCTGGTAGGCAGGCTTGCACGCATGCTGGCAGGCAGTTTTCCAGACTGGCAGACAAGCAGGCAGGTAGAAAAGTGGGCAGGTAGGCAAGCAGGCAAGTAGATAAGCAGGCAGGAAGACAGGTAGGTAAGCAGGCAGGAAGTATGGAAGAAAGGCTGGCAGGCAGTTTTGCAGGTAGACAAGTAGGCAGGCAGTTTTGCAGGTAGATAGACAAGCAGGGAGGTATGCAGACTGGAAGTAAGGCAGGCAATGGGGCAGGCAGGGAAACAAGGGTGCAGACTGACAGACAGGCAAGTGAGGTGAAAATACTGTAGAGGGGCAGTGGGTCAGGAAAGGTATGACATAGACACAAAACATGCAGTCTGCCCTGGTCTGGTGTGTTTAAGGAGATTGGAGGTGCCTGGTGAGAGATTGTGTCTGGCTGGCAGACAAGACCTGTGTACATCAGGCTGGGGAATGTGTGCTTGCTTTGTTGACTGGACCTTTCTCCCCTGTTTGAACTATGCCCTTGGAAATGGGCAGGCCTGAAGTGGCCATGCCATGGACAGAGCCCTTTTTTGAATGTTTTCTGAAACCAAACAGATGTGGACTGACCCCTAGGCTGCATGTACTATTGTTGGTTTTGGGGTGAACATGTATTCCTCATGGGATTCCTCAGATCTGTGGTTGTTGTGCCTTTTGAATGGGAAAGATGTAGGAAATCAGAGGGACAGCTGAAGGCTGTGCTGTGCATGTGTAAAAAGCCTTTATTCCCCACAGTCATTTGCTTTCATGTGTCTTTTCTTGAAACTCACATGTTTCATGGCTGATGTCCATCTCTGAGGTGATGAAATGAATGAAAGAAAAATTTGTTAAATGACATGTAGGAAAATATATTTGTGTCTGTGTTGTTCAACTCCCTGCCTCTGTCGCTTTCTGTCTGTCTTTGTTTCTGTCTCTCTCTCTGTCTCTCTCTGTCTCTGTCTCTCTCTGTCTCTCTCTGTCTCTGTTTCTCTCTGTCTCTGTCTCTCTGTGTCTCTCTGTCTCTGTGTCTCTCTGTCTCTCTCTCTCTCTCTCTGTCTCTCTCTCTCTCTGTCTCTCTCTCTCTCTCGGTCTCTCTCTCTCTCTCGGTCTCTCTCTCTCTCTCTCTCTCTCTCTCTCTCTCTCTCTCTCTCTCTCTCTCTCTCTCTCTCTCTCTCTCTCTCTCTCTCTCTCTCTCTCTTCCTCTTGTATGATCATCTATTAAGATGTATTACAATTGATATGGGCTCAAGGCCTAATCAATTAAGTATGTTCATTCGTTTTCTCTCTCTCTCTCTCTCTCTCTCTCTCTCTCTCTCTCTCTCTCTCTCTCTCTCTCTCTCTCTCTCTCTCTCTCTCTCTCTCTCTCTCTCTCTCTCTCAACCCCCTCCCCACCCCCTCCCCCCAACCCCCTCTATCATCTCCTAAACATAAGTGAAGTTTTTTCTTTCTTGGTGACTTGCTTTTTCCTTATAAGTTTAAAGCTTTGCTTGATGTGGATGTTTACTCTGAACTCTTTATCTGAAGCATTTGTATTTTTGCATAGTCAGTGCATGGTTGTGTCTGTGAAGCAAGGGCTAAATTTGGGAGAAGATAATTTTTTATCCTTCCTTGCCATTGTGTGTGGAAAGCAGGGACAAGGGATGATGTGACATTTCAACAGTTTTGATGGAGTCATGCCCTGTCATTGGCCCCGGCCGTTTTAGATGACCTTGCAGCTTTTTAAATATCTTGGATCAGGATTTGATATTGTGACCATTGTATGGAGGTGTCTGGTACACATGGGCCTCTCCCACTGCACATAGTTCGGCCTCCACCAAATTTGCATGCCCCTGTGCCAATCTGTCCTCTGTGAATCACGAAAAGCTGATGCCAGATCAATCAATCAGGGACCTGCATGGAAACGGGACACGACCCCCCAAACAGCTGTGTTGATTGCATGCATCCATCGCTAGCCCATAGGGATACAAGGCCAACCTCCTCAGGCTGACAAATTTTGGCCTGTAGCTCAGCTTGGCAGGGTCGTGTCCATTGCAAGCATGGAATGTGTGATGTGAGAGCATGCCAGGGACTCCAGCCCTGATCTCATAGTTGTTCTGTGCTGGTCAAAGAAGAGATGACTCACTTCTGTTGATGTTTGTCCTGTTGATCCCCCCCCCCCAAGATTGATTTGAAGGAAGTTTGTTGATTGATCTGTTAGCTAATGGTTGCATGAAAGATGATTAATCAAGATGTCGAAAAATTCCAATAGCAGGTGACCATCATAACGAGTGTGGAGACTGTTTGAACCTACTCTGCTTCTAAAGGAAAAGCTTTTTAAGAATTTCAATAAATTGGACACACAACCACACCAAACATACCCCGTGAAAGACCCAAAACACCCAGACACACAGATGCACACACAAACACAGTGCTTGGACCCATGCACGCACATGATGCTCATTCACAACAAAATGACCTGAGAACAGGTGCAGATGGCATCAGGAGAAACAGATGTCAATTCTAAATGGCTGGATCAGCACCGCAGCTTTTGCAGATCTATGTAAGCATCTTCTTGGGGTGTGTGGGCAGGAAGAACGTGTGGGCTGAGGATGATCAATACCCCACATCTGTGGCCAGCATCACTCACGTCTGCATGGATTTGCTGAAGGAAGCTTTGTTTTGGTGCAAATGGTGGATCCCTAAATCTTGGATGTTTGTTTGGATTTCAAGACCTGCTGAGCTGTATTTGTAAACAGTGAGAACAGTTGGTTGTTGCTTGTGTGTGTGTGTGTGTGTGTGCATGTGTGTGTGCACGTGTGTGTGTGCATGTGCAATTGTGTGTGTGTGTGTGTGCATGTGCAATTGTGTGTGTGTGTGCATGTACAATTGTGTGTGTGATTTTCATTCATAGAGAGAGAGAGAGAGAGAGAGAGAGCTAAAGAGATAAATACGATGCAAATGAAAGCGATACTAGACACTGTCCTTCTCCTCCCTTACATCCTTTTACAGATGCACATAAAATTTACAAATAATTGCATGCTGCCCATAGAATGATGATGTCAAATACCTGTAAAAATACTTAATCCTGGAATATTTGCAGAAACGAAATCTGCTAACACAAATTCAGATGGACTGAAAACAATTTAGTTGCACAAAGTTGCTATGACATAGAAACTCCAGAACCCAGTGTATAAGTGCTGCTGCTTTTTTTTTTTTTTTTTTTTTTTTTTTTTGGGGGGGGGGGGGGGGGGGGGGGGAAGCAGAGAGGAAGGAACAGATAGAGAGAAGAAGGAAATGTGATGAGGTTGGAGGAAAAGTCGGGTGTTGTTGACATCTTTCGATGGATGTCAAGATTATCCCAGTTAAAAGCACAGAGATTTCCTGGTGATTTATCTTTCCCCTATTTCCTTCCATTGTTTGTGTGTCAGCCCCAGGCATGCACAGATGTTCTGCAGACATGATTGTGTTGATTTCCCTCCACAGTTATTTCCATCTGTCTGAATGACAGCCTGCTAAATGCCCTACAGTGATGCATCAGTGCTGAGAAATGCCATTTTAACCCTTCTGCTCCACTTCTGGTGTGAGTGTGTGTGTGTGTGTATGTGAGTGTCTGTGTGTGTGTGTGTGTGTGTGTGTGTGTGTGTGTGTGTGTGTGTGTGTGTGTGTGTGTGTGTGTGTGTGTGTGTGAGTGTTTGTGTTTGTGTGTGTGTGTGTGCGAGAGTGTGTGTGTGTGTTTATGTGAGTGTGTTGTGTGTGTATGTGTGTGTGAGAGAGAGAGAGTGTGAGAGTGTATGTGAGGGTCTGTGTGTGTGTGTGTGTGTGTGTGTGTGTGTTTGAGTGTGTATGTGAGTGTATGTGTGTGTGTGTGCATTCATGTGTGTGTGTGTGTGTGTGTGTGAGTTCTCATGCATATGTGAACATGTTTTTGTGCATGTGTGCATGTGTTTTTTTTCTCCATTTGTATGTGTTATCTCGTGTGTGTGTGTGTGTGTGTGTGCTTGCAGGTGCCTGGTGTGTGCATGTATGTGTGTGTGTGTGTGCACATGGGCATGGGTGCATGTGTGTGTGCTTACATGCCTAAGTGTCTGTGCGTGGGCATGCCCCTGGCTGAGCTACTGAAGTAGAACCTGAAAGCTTGGCAGCCAGGGGTTTCAGCGGAGGAGGGAGGTATGGAGTAAATCATTCCATATGATGGCTCTGTGACTGACTAGCTGGTAAAGCTCAACAGTTGAAGTAGCTGCATCGGGTGACATGTTGTATTCATTGAGCTTAATGGATAGTTGTTGAGCAGCCTTGGCCATACATAATTGCACTCTCAGGGGTATCAAGGTGGAAGTTGTGTGATTAATGTGCAGTTTTGAGTACTTTAATAGTCCTCCCTCTTGTATAGATTGCATGTCTTCCCATGAATGTCTGGCAGAGGCTCAAAGCTTGGTTGTGCTTCAAGATCCGTTGTTGCCAGTAATGTTGTAACCCCCCTGCGTGATTCATAAGAGGCAAATAAATAGGGACATCATGACTTGATTTGCGCTTACTATAAACTTTCCTTGTGATTTTTGTGCTCAATGGCCTTACATAGTCTTCCAAGGCTGCTAGGCCATAAAACTCCATCCATCCATCCACCCACTCATCCATCCATCCATCCATCCACCCATCCACCCATCCATCCATCCATCCATCCACAGACCTGGGTACCCATACGAATTTTGCGTATTAATACGCAAGAAAAAAAGGAA